>PVLC010012234.1:0-44824 GCA_004027655.1 Graphiurus murinus | reverse complement strand
TGTAGCTCTGAGCTGCGCCCCCAGCCCCCCCCCACCTCTGTTGTGAGATGCACGTGCAGCGTGTAACCAGCGGGCTTGAGCGTTCCGAGCGTGAGTAGCTGCCGCGGTGTTCTCGGTGGTTTCTCCGTGTTTCTGGACTCTCTGTTCTGACTTACTGGTTCATTTGTCTGCCGGTGTCACTGTCTAAGTCTCTGTGACTTTTTGTTATACACTAGGTGACACTGTCCTTGTGAGAACCTCACCGGGCGCGCCTGTGGACACAGCTGGGTCTCCACTCGGCCGGGGCCTCTCACGGGAGGCACGTGGTCCAAGAAATGTCATTTTGTGGTGAACTGTCTTTCGTTACCTTAAAGGGTCATTACTGCTTCATATTTCTTCTTTTTTTTTTTTTTTTTTCGGTACTGGGGATTGAACTCAGGGGCATTCTACTTCCGAGCTACACCCCCAGCCCTATTTTTTATTCTTTATTTTGAAACCGACTGTCACTAAGTTGCGGAGTGCCTCACTAGGTAGCTGAGGCTGGCCACGAACTCGGATCCTCTGGTCTCAGCCTCCCGTATGCTGGGATTACAAGCGTGCACCACCACACCCGGCCATATTTCTTCTTTTTCTGTTTTTTTTTTCATACTTTTCTCATAAAATTCTTTGACTAGATAAACTGTGTGTGTGTGTGTGTGTGTGTGTGTGTGTGTGTGTATGTATTTATTTGTACAGGTTTGTACAGGGGGTTGAATACAGGGGCATTTTGCCTCTCAGCTACACCTCCAGTCCTATTTTATTTTATTGAGGCAGGTTCTCACTAAGTTGCTGAGGCTGTTCTTGAACCTGCGAGCCTCCTGTCTCATGTCTTCCAGATTACAGGTGTGCATCACCATGCCCAGCTTAGATAAACTTTAGAATAAGCTAATTCATCCCAAAATCTGCTTGGGACTTTGGTTTATTTAGGGGAGAAGAGATGTCCTCGTAGTATTTTCTTCTCATCTGGATTTTTTCTTTTGTGGTACTAGAGATGGAACCCATGGACACTTTACCACTGAGCTACATCCCCAAGCCCCTTTTTACTTTTCTTTTTGAGACAGAGTCTCGCTAAGTTGCCGAGGCTGGCCTTGAACTTGTGATCCTCCTGCCTCAGTCTTCCGGCTAACTGGGATCACAGGTGCATGATTACAGGTGTGCCGCACCACCCCTGGCTCATCTGGACATTTTTATCTATTTACATCCTTCCTTAGTGCTTTATTATTTTGTTTCCGAATACACCACACATTTCTGGTTTCTCGGTAGACTCCATAGCTGATGTTGGCTGTCGTCCTGGGATCACCTCCCTCTTGTTTTCTGGCTGATTGTGGCTGGTACCTAGAACGCTGCAGGCTTTGGAAGATTGGGGCTGGCTCACATCTCTTTGTTGGCCCAGGTGCCCTGCTAGTTCTTCCTCTTGGATTTTCTGACCGGGGAACCATTTTTCGGTGCTGATCTTTTTGTTCCTGGGGTCTCTTGCGGCTTCTCAGGATGGCCCTTTACCCCCACAATCAGTGAGTCGGCCGTGTAACTGGAGCCCCAGGCTGCTGTGCGACCCCAGAGCAGGAGCAGGTGTAGAAAGGTCAGCAGAGGGGACCTTCCCCGCGCGGCTGGGGTGGGCTGTAGGAGAGAGGTCTGCGGTAGGACAACTCTAGGCAAGGGTGCTTGGTCCCACAGTGACTTTGCAACGGGTGCTCACCCATGGGCCTTAGAGGACGTGGCTAGTTCTCGGCTCAGCCTCGCTGCAGGGGGCACCAAGGACTGTGTCTCTGCCGTGGATATGACGTTGAGGAGGCCAAACGCTGGGGAGCCCTGTGCCACCAGGATGCCACCAGCTCCTGGTTTCCTCTGCTTCTTCCTTCAAGTGAGGAGAGGGAAGTATGGGTACGCATGTGGGGGTGTACAAGACAAGATGGGGAGCACAGGGTGCAGTGCTCCTTCTCAAAGCCCCCCTCTGCAAGTGGCGGGGCCAGCCACCAGTGAGTTGGGGTTGTGGGGGGGCCAGGAAGGTAGTCCCTAGCAGGGAGCGAGGTGGTTGGCTACAGTAGCCGAGGGGCTCCAACTGTGCCGAGAGATACTGCCTCTGTGCCGCCGAATTCCCACCGGGACCCAGGGTCCTGGAAGCTCTTGGAACCTGTGGTGCTGGCTCTGTGTTTCCTGTCACTCGTGAGCTCGCCTGGGCTTTGGAGCGCCTGCCCCACAGGGGCCACCCCTCGCCGTGAGTCCTTGGTGCACCCTTCTACCAGGGAGAGAGGGAGAGTTTAGGAACTGGCCGTCTCATAATGTGCTCCTCGGAACTGCCCGCTCCCAAACCAGCTCTTCCCCGTGTAGATGATGTCTGGGTCATCTTGCACGTCATTGATTTTTTTTTTTCTTATTTTCTCCAGTTTCACACAGAATTTTTGTTTAGAGCATCATAGCTCTCGATACTGGTTGCTAATGTGTTTGTGAGAAGGATATCATTTTTTTTTCATTTAGTGAGGTAAACTGGCCAACCTCGTGTGTGTGTGTGTGTGTGTGTGTGTGTGTGTGTGTGTGTGTGTGTGTGTGTATTAAACCCAGGGGATTAAACTCAGGGGCTTTCTACCTCCAAAGCTATACTCTCAGCACTTTTTAAATTTTGTTTTGAAACAAGGTCTTGCTAGGTTACTGACAGCTTCACTAAATTGCCAAAGCTGTTCTTGAACCTGCAATCCTCCTATGTCAGCCTCTCAGGTGCTGGGATTACAGGCGAGTGCCACCATGCCCAGCCCAACTCCCCAACTCCTTCTTTTTTTTTTCAGTACTGGGGAGTGAACCCAGGGGCATTCTACCTCTGAGCTTCACTCCCAGTCCTATTTTTTTTTGAGGTGCTGGGGATTGAACTCAGGGGCATTCTACCTTCGAGCTATACCCCCAACCCTATTTTTTATTCTTTATTTTTGAAACAGGGTCTCACTAAGTTGTGGAGGGCCTCACTAGGTAGCTGAGGTTGGCCATGAACCCAGATCCTCCTGTCTCAGCCTCCCAAGTGCTGGGATTACAAGTGTGTGCCACCACGCTCGGCTTTTCCCAGTCCTATTTTTTAGTCTTTATTTTGAAACAGGGTCTCACTAAGTTGCAGAGGGCCTCACTAAATAGCTGAGGCTGGCTGTGAACCCAGATCCTCCAGTCTCAGCCTCCCAGGTGCTGGGATTACAGGCGGCACCAGCATGCCCAGCCTGATTCCTTCTCTTTAGGGTGGCCACGGCACCTCGGAGGCTGGCAGGTGGGTCTTGTGATAAGTGGGGCCTCTCCCAATTGGATTGGGAGCTGTAATGTCACATGACTCTGTGCTGCCCTCTGCTGGTGGGCTGGGCTGGGTCAGACCCCCTTGTGGGCCGTCCTGAGGTCAGAGTCCTGGAAGCCAGAACTCTGATGGAGAACAAAGGGAACTTGCCTAGAGATGTCGCTCCTGGCCTGGAGTTTTTTTTTTTAAACCATTTTATCTGCCAGGAATCGTTCTCTGTTCCAGCCTCGGGACAGACCCCGTTTCTGGCCTCATTCAGGTCACAGAGGAGGTGGCTGATTGGGAAGAGGTTGAACGGATGTCCGTGCCGTCTCTAGGACAGAGGCAGAGCCAGCCCTCCTCGTGGAGGAGAAGCCAGCAAGGGAACCAGCCTGCCAGAGACACCCGGAGCCTGCCTGGAGAGGGCCGGAGTGGAGTTGGGGCGAGCTGGCTCTGGGCATGTGGGAGGCTGGGGAGACGGCTGCAGGACTGAGGAATGGGGGGCTGGTGGCAGCATGTCCAAGTGTCAGGAGGGGCAGAGGGGAGACCTGAGCCCCCTCTCGACTCCAGGGCCTGGGAGCTTAACCAGTAAGCGGCAGGGCCTTCCTCAGGACACCAACCCCATGCTCCAGGGTGGTATTCTCCAGAGTCCAGGTGCTTGACTTGGGATGAGCCTTCAGGAGGAAATTTACCATGGGATTAGAGACCAACGTACCGGGCCAATCTGGCAATCTCTTAATGTGCTAGTCAGAATTGCCTATTTCCAAATTAAGTGTAATATATATATATATATAGCTTTGTACTCCATGTAGATAAAACACCCCTAGAAGAGGAAGAGGAGTCAGGGCCAGGTCCTCTCTCTGTCCAGCCAGACACCTTTGGGACTGTCACCAGCTCAGTGGCCTGGAGGGTCTCAGTGGGCGTCCGGTGCTCCTCGGGCTCAGTAAACCTTTATTAACAGCAGCGGGGGCCTTATGTCCCCTGGGTGCATTTGACCCCGGTGTGATGCCCCATTCCTGTGGCTCTGTGTTGTCTGGGTGTTTTCCAGGGAGATCTGTCTTTCCTGCCGGGCCCCAGCCCTGGGAGGCGGGAGAGGGTGTGTGGTATTTGAGCTTGGTAAGAGGGGGTCTCCATCACCCCCGAGGGCGTATTGTCCTGGTCAGCTGGACCTGCTGTTTCAGTCGAGCTCTTCCTTCTGCTGTGCAGGTGGGTCCTGGAATTTGTAGAGCAAGTCCTGAGACAGGGGCAGGTGGCTTTTTGTGATGGTGGGGTCACCTTCATCAGGCACCCCTAAAACAGAGAGATGGTATCATTAAAATCCAGTAACTCAACCGGTGCGGCATTCCACGGCCAGACTTACCTGATTGCCTGTCGCTTGAGAGGGAGCAATCTGTGAGGTAACTTTCAGAATTCTTGGCTTGCGTCTGGGGCACATCTTCCTGCAGCGGGGTGGAGGGGGTGAGGATTTAATGTCTGCCCGCGTGTGCCTCATTTCCTGGGTACGAGACTGAGGAACGGTGCTCTGATTTTCAATTTTAAGCCCTTATCTTCTGACATTCCGCCCTGAGCCGCGAAATGCCGGAGACAGGCTGCAATTACGCTGTTCCTAATGGGATGGGTTTTTATTTGGAATGAGTGGACTGTGACGGCCTTTAACTACCTTCGTGTGACTCTGCGTACAACGGCCCATTTTCCTCTCATTTAATGGAAAATGCATAGCCGAGCCTGCCTCCCGGGCCCGCCTCCACGGTGGCCCAGGGCTGACCCTGGCTCTTCTCCCGGGGCCGTGGTCAGAGGGGCCAGCCACAGCCCAGGAAGTGGGGGCAGCAGAGGGGTCCTGCGTGTGGCTTTTAGCGTGCTGCGTGTCATTCGGCAGCATTTCATGTTGGGGCAGGCTGGTTTTGCTGCAGGAACCAGGCAGAGCAGGTGTCCACCCACGGGCTTCTGCGCTGGCGGGAGGTGTGCTTCCAGGTGAAAACAAGAGCGGAGCGCCAGGCGAGGTCATTGTCAGGTGTCTCTGCTCCCCGTGCCTTGCCTTTGTGGACAACGCTGGTGTTTTCTCATCGGGGCTGGGGAAGGGCAGGGCTCACAGCCTCTGCCTCAGGCTCCTCGCAAAGCATTCATGGACTGAATGGTCGTCTGAGCAGCCAAACCCCGGGGGGACCTGACCTGGAGGGACCCTTCAAGCCACCTAGTCTGCCTCTCCCTGGAGGCGCAGGTGCGGATGGTGTGTTTTCTATTTGAAACCACCCCAAAGCGTCAGAAAGGAATTCGGGTTCTTTTTTTTTTTTTTTTTTTTGTGGTACTGGGAATTGAACTCAGGGGCATTCTACCTCTGAGCTACACCCCGAGCCCTATTTTTTAGTCTTTATTTTGAAACAGGGTCTCACTAAGTTTCGGAGTGCCTCACTAGGTAGCTGAGGCTGGCCACGAACCTGGATCCTCCTGCCTCAGCCTCCCAAATGTTGGGATTACAAGCACATACCACCATGCCCAGCTCGGAACTCGGGTTCTTGACCTATGCAGAGGGGAGCCCTTCCATTTCTACAGACTGTCTGGGCCTGGCCTGGGAGTGCATGCCTATAATCCCAGTACTTGGGAGGCTGAAACAGGAGGATCGAAGGTTTGAGGACAGTGTCAGCAAGTAGCAAGACTCTCATCAACCTAGCAAGACCTTGTTTCCAAATAAAAAAATAAAATGGGGCTGGGGGTAGGTATAGCTCGGAGGTAGAATGCCCCTGGGTTCAATCCCCAGTGCCAGAAAAAAATGAAATCTGTTTGAAGACCTTCATAGTAGGGCCAGGGATGTAGCTGAGTGGTGGAGTGCCTGCCTAGCGTGCTCAGAGCCCTGGGCTTGATCCTCAAAAAGAGAAAATGAAGAGCGCATGCACGCACATGCGCGCGCACACACACACACACACACACACACACACACACACACTCACCCACTTGTCACGTTATCAAAGG
The DNA here is from genome assembly GCA_004027655.1 of Graphiurus murinus. Classification (NCBI taxonomy): domain Eukaryota; kingdom Metazoa; phylum Chordata; class Mammalia; order Rodentia; family Gliridae; genus Graphiurus; species Graphiurus murinus. Next base: position 38,595 of record PVLC010012234.1, on the reverse strand, counting down.
AAATCTACTTTGTCACTGGCGACACTATCCTCTCATGTTTGTAAATCAGAGCTCCTGCCTCTCTGAGGTCTGTGATCTGGCTGGACCCCGGCAGGTCCCCGCCGCTGCCCTGGCACCTGGCCCTGTGCTGCTTGGCCACAGTAAGTTCAGCTCCTTTGTGCTTTTCACCACTCAAGCAGGCCTGGGCTGCCTCCTCTGGCTCCTGCCTCCTGCAGGAAGTCATTTCCTGTGTTCCCCACCAGAGCCAGACGAAAGTTGGGCCGAAAGTTTCTCTTTGAGGGTCCCTCTGGCTCATGGTCACTCCATGAATGGAGGAAACACTTGGGGAGCGTGAGATGGCTGACCCGGCCCTCGATTGTCTCCCAGCACCAAGGCTACCTTTATCTTCTTGGTTGAAAAAAAACCCAATGAAATACACATGACTGAAATGTACCATCTGAACGGAGCTCAGTAGCATGAAGGACATTGCAATGTAGGCAGCCACGACCTCTCTCCATCTCTCTAGAACTTCCTTCACCTCTCAGAGCTGAAACTCTGCACCCATGAAATAGGGACTCCCAGCCGGGCGTGGTGGCGCACGCTTGTAATCCCAGCATTTGGGAGGCTGGATCCGGGTTCGCGGCCAGCCTCAGCTACCTAGTGAGGCACTCCGCAACTTAGTGAGACCCTGTTTCAAAATAAGGAAGAAAAAATAGGGCTGGGGGTGTAGCTCAGAGGTAGAACGCCCCTGAGTTCAATCCCCAGTACTGCAAAAAAGAAAAAAAAGAAAAGAAATAGGGACTCCCCCTGCCCCTCCCCCCTCCGCCCTTGGCCTTGGCAACCGTCATTGTGCCTTCTGTCTCTCTGAATTAGTCTAGTCTTGGAACCTCACAGAAGTAGAATCAGATAGTACTTGTCCTTTGTGACTAGTTCATTTTTCACTTAGTGTAATGTCCTCAAAGTTTATCCATCTTGTAGCATGTGTCAGAATCTCCTTCCTTTTTTTTTTTAAAACTAATTGTTAGCTGATGCCTAAAAACATGAAAATCCTACATATTAGTGGAGGACCACACTATGTTTCCATACATGCACACGTGTGTGATGTTTAGCGTATCGTTCTCCCCAAACGTTTATCATTTCTCCTTGGTGAAAACTTTCAGAACCCTTCCAGCTTTTGGAAATACATGGTTCATTATTGTTATATGCAATCACCCCATAGCTTCTCCCTTCCAGCTAATCTTCCTTTGTAAAGCTGAATGACATTCCTTTGCATGCGTGGAGCCCATTTTGTTTATCCATCACATCCACCAGACATCAAGAGTGTCTCACATCGTGGAAAAAGCAAAAGCTACCAGGGAGGACTCCGTCTTGTCTGCTCCCGCTCTCTGCAGTGAAGCTCTCTTGGGCGTGGGACGGGCAGGCTCACTCCTGCATGGGGCAGGTGAGCGCTGAATCCTCAGGGTCTTTGGAGTCCGGTGCTGAGCGCAGAGGGTGCTCATGGGAGCAGAAGCCAGTGTCTGGCCTCAGAGGGAGAGGCAGCCGCCTGCCAGTTCCTGCCAGCTCAGATCCCGAGTTTTACAGAGTTAAAGGAAAAGGTCTTAGCAGCAGAGAGAAAAGCCCGCATCCATCTCGAGGGTGTATGTCCTCAGGCCCTCCAAAGGGTGCTCCTCTGTTCTTGGAATTGGGCGGGGATTTCTCGCCCAGGCTCTTGGTAAGAAGAGAGAGTTCCTCACTGCATTTGCAGGAGCTCGCGTGACCCTGCTCAGTTGCACCAGAGCTTGGGAGGTCGTCGACTTTGAGGCTCACCCCTTGGACGCGGGTGTCCGTAGATGTTATCTGAAGTTGATGCGCACAGGAATAGAGTTAAAAACATTATTTAGAGAGTTGGAAATGGCCATCAGAAGAATTAAAGTCAGAAGTGATAAAAAGATTTCCAGTGGAGCGGGGGAAGGCTAGACTGGGGAGCGTGACTCTCTAGGACTTGTCGTTGCAGCCCTTTCGGCGTTTGATTATTTTGGTCTGAGCGGAAGAATTGTCACATTTCTTGAGGGCTGCGAAGAGCAGAGGACTGGCCATCTGTCGGGCACACTGCTCAGTGGGTCTGGGGAGGCTGAGCCAGGGCGGCTGTCCTCAGGTGGGCGCGGCCGGGACGGCAGAAGGTGGCCGGAAGTGTCCAATGGCACCCGGCAGGAGAGAAGTGCCCTGCGGGGGCAGGGGCAATGATGCCTGGCACGGTGTCTCCGCCACCCATCTTTGGGATGGACAGTTGGCTGAGGGCTGCTCCAGCCAGATGGGACTCAACCTCTTCAGTGCTTTGTATCCAAGAACTGAGGACGTGGGTATTTTCCCGCCCAGGAGCAGGGCCACGAGGGAGGGAGTTTTTACTTGCCTGGCTGTGCTGACTGCCTCTGCCTCCCACCTCCTGGCTTAGTCCAGAGGGAGAGCTCCACCATTCCTCTCTGTTAATGTCTGTCTCTTTGCACTGCTGCAGTTTGCTTTCCTGGACATCAGAATCAAGGTGAGGTTCAAGAATATCATCTTTGAAGCCAGGCACGGTGGCACACTCCCGTAATCCCAGTACTTGGGAGACCAAGGAGGATCACAGGTTTAAGACCAGCACACAGTAACTTAGTAAGACCCCATTTCAAAATAAAAATGATAGGGTTGGGGTGTAGCTCAGAGGTGGAATACCCCTGACTTCAATCCCCAGTACCAAAAAGAAATTAAGAAACAAACAATTAAATAAAATTAAAGAACATCTTCTTTGGAAATCCTATTTAGTAATGAGTGATTTTTCTCTTTTCATTTTTTCTTATTATAGCTGCATCTCTTTAAAATTTTAGTTTCACTTTGGTTTTGTCTAATAGTATAACCACTTGAAACAGCTTCTAATCTGTTAAGTGGACTCAATATGCAATTATTTAAAAATTCAAATATAGAATTTCAAGGGCCAAAGGTCTTGATTTACTGGGAACATCCCAATGTCATCTTTTTTCCAAAAAGAAAGGTCACTAAGTGAACGCTTAACATTTTCTGGCTTTTCAGCCAGAAACAGTATTTCTGTGCAATAGCTTTTAGGTTGTACAATAAGAAACATTGATGAATTAATGTTAAAAAAAAAAAAGAACCCTAAACTAGGTGTGGTGGTGCATGCCTATAATCCCAGTATGTGGGAGGCTGAGACAGGTGGATTGCAGGTTTTGAGGCCAGTGTGTGTATCAACTTAGCGAGTCCTTGTTTTAAAAACGAATGAATACCAGCATTTGGGAGGCTGAGACTGGAGGATCTGGGTTCGTGGCCAGCCTCAGCTACCTAGTGAGACACTCTCCAACTTAGCGAGACCCGGTTTCAAACTAAAGAATAGAAAATAGGGCTGGGGGTGTAGCTCGGAGGTAGAATGCCCCTGAGTTCAATCCCTAGTACCGCAAAAAAACAAAAAACAAAAAACGAATGAATGAACGAATGAACGAAGAACGGAATAAAAGGGGCAGGGTCAGGGTGGCGTAGCTCTGGGTAGAAAGCCTGAGGTTCAGTCCCCACTACTATTACACACACAGAAGGTCCCTTGGATGCCATTTTACTCGTGACTTATATAAACACCTTATTGAGTGGGAAGGCTCTCTGTCCACGGATTCTTCATTTTGGGGTTGGGAGCTGTGGTGCGTGGAGGAGGTCTGATTATAAGGGAGGCGCCCGAGAGCAGAAGAGTTTGCATTTTGCTGGCTGCCTTCTTACTTTATTCAGAGACACAGGATCCTCAGGGACGACAGCCACTGGAGTCTCCTCCGGAAGAAAGAACACAGCCGCCAGCCCTGGATCATTTCTCCTGAGCAAATAAGATAGTCAGTTGCCACACGTACACACGCACGCACGGAGGGGCAGCTCTGTGATTTGCACCAAGACCCGTGGCAGAGGCTCCCTGCTGGCCTGCGTGGTGGAGATAAAACACTCACCCTCACGGTGGCCGATCAGGGGTCGCAGCTGTGTAAGGATAAACTCCTCCCTCCCCGCCGCCCACCCTCTTCTCTTTTATATTTCCACAATGAATGGTATTCCCTTGTTCTTACTGGGCCTGTCCATGGAGTCTTTTTCTCTCTCTCCATTTTAACGTTTTTCAATGAAAACACACACCTTGCTGAAGCCATCACAAATGTTTCTCCTTTAAGAATACAATGGGTCACTGCAGCACTGATTCCCCCCCGTGGGAATCAGGGACACTCCGCACGGTGGCCTCGGGGACAGTCCACGCTTGGCTCTCCTGAGTGTCTGCCTGGAGGTGTTTCTAATCAGAGACGGGGCCGTCTCAGTGCAGGCTGTAACAGGCTTGTGTTAGCTTCAGTGATGGAGACATGGAAAAAAGCTGCTTCCTTGTTATCGCTATCCCAAGTCAAATAACGGGGCTGCGTGTTTCCAGCGATCCCTGCAAGCCAGCTGCCACTGGAGTCATTTGGATTAGTGGGGAACTGGAACGTACTGCCTTCAAAGGGATTTCAAGAGCATCAATTTTGGAAATCCTATATAGCGAGGAGATGATCCCCCCCCCCACTTTTTCATTTTTTACTTAGATGGCTGTATCTGTTTGAATTTCAGATATCCATTCCCTATAATAGAGTGTTTGCTTGAGGTAGTCGACTTCCATAAAGCGGGCTTGACGTTACACTATTTTAGGTAATTTTTTTTTATTGCGAATTGGAAGACTTGGAAACGTTTCAGTATTGGTATTTGAGTCCCAGACATTCCGCCTCCCCTCCGTTTTGTGACACGTGAGAGGCAGGCTTTTTCATGCAAGGTCTGGAGGAGAGACTTTCTATTTCTGACGATGGCGTATGGATCAGGAAGCTCGGGTTATTCCAAGATCTGTCCTTTTGTGCTTGGGAATCTGAAATGGAGCTGCAGCCCCGGCGGGGAGGAGTTTTAGAATCTGTGAGGAGGTGGGTGCCAAGTTCCTTGTCTGCAGGTGGGACGGAATCTCTTGCTTCAGGGCCACACCCAGCCTCAGGCAGCATCTGACCCCGTGTAGAGCCCTGAGTCACGGGCCTTGGTCACTTCTCCTGGGCAGGAGAGGGGTGCGGGGGCGGGGGCAGGAGATGGGGGCCTTGTGGGATCCTATGGCCCTGGCCTCCTGGAGGCAGAGTCAGGCTGTCTCTCCACAGTTCACGCTCCCTGGAGACAGGAAAAGAGCTGCCTGATCACCCAGTTGTGGAGCAGTCTCCTGAGTGTTCAGGGGTGTTGGAGGACAAGCCCCCCACCCCCGCCCCGCCCTAACGTCTCTTGATTTTTCACCCTTTGTTCCTTAGGTCTTTACCTTGAGACCTTGGGGGATGTATTCACTTTAAAACCACACATTAAAAATTTTGTAAGAAGCTGGGCATGGTGGCATGCACCTGGAACTCCAGGTCTTGGAAGGCTGAGGCAGGAGGATTACCAGTTCGAGGACAGCCTTGGCAACTTAGCAAGACCCTCAGCAACTTAGCAAGACCTTAGTAGGACTTAGCAAAATAAAGAGCAAGAACTTAGCAGGATAAAAAGTAAAATAGGACTGGGGTTGTAGCTCAGGGGTCCAATGCTCCTGAGTTCAATCTGCAGTGCCAAAATACATACAATTTTGTAAGAAAAAATTTTCAAAGACTCTAATACTCACCCTTTATCCATTCCCTGGTCATTCGGCAAATCCTGGTTGAATACCTACTGTGCGCCGGGCTCTGGGGCGGGCGAGCCCGTTGGCTTTCTTGCAGCATGGAGTTTGTGTCCTAGCTTTCCAGCTATTTGAGCACATTAGCGCTGTCTGGGACACAGGCTGTTGAGTTTGCCACACGTAAAGCAGAGTGCGCCCGGCAGCTGGGCTGCGACTGAGTATGAGAACTTCGGGGCTCACAGGGGTCGGCTTGGGTGAAGCCACTCAGCAGCTGTTGTGGTGACCCCCGCTGTTTGTTTGAGTGACATCAGTGTCTTCGCATCTTCCAGTTGGTTTTGTCTTCACAGTGGCCCACGGGGTGGGCAGGGCAGCAGGTTGAAGCGATGGCCCAGTTCATGCCTCACTGGAACACTACGCTGCTTCCGTTCTCTGTCCAGAACCTGTCCTGGACACAGCACCTTTGCACATCCAGGCCCAGGTTTTCAAGGCCCTTCCTGGGAAGCTGTTCCGGGAAGCTGTGCCCTTCTGCTTCCTGGTAACCAGGAGGGGGAATGGGACAGCTTGTCGATCACCAGTCTTCTACAGGAGTGTCTGGATGGGTTCAGCAAATCGTTACGGAGCCCCAGTGTATGCTGCATGCTGGGACAGATAAGACGGGGCAGCATCTACTTTTGGGGTTTACCATTGCAAAACAGCAAACAGAATCAAAATCCAAATGCAAAGAGTGTACTGGCGCAGTGATTCACGAATTGGGCAGCTGCAAGCCAGTAGCGGTGGAGGAGTTTCACGGAGCTAATCCTAGAGGGGCGCTTTTGTAGAAGGAACATAGAAGTCAAGCAAAGGAAACACTCGATTCTTGATAGTTATACAGTTGCTTCATGTGCTGTAAGCCGTTGGAGAGATCCTAGTTAGATAAGTTTTTTTTTTTTTTTTTTTTTTTGGCTCCTTCTGATGAACTGAGATTAAATTCCTCTTTTCCTTAACATAGGCTTTTTACAAGGATACGGCTCAACTTGTACTTTTGTCTGCAAATCGAGCAAGGTTAAGGTCACTTACGAAGCCCAGCTAACTGCATGCTTCGGGATTCTTGAGGCCTTGTCTGCATTCTAATTCACATGAAATAAACACTGTTTTTGGAATGCTGGGGGTTATTTCAAATTTCAGGGAAAAAAAATCGAACTAATTGTAGCATGAAATCATCTCTCTTCCTTCTGTGTGTCAGGAGGCTTTAAAACCCTTCTAGCGGGTTCTGCTCCATCAGTGTTGCCTGCTGTGGTCTGACGTGTGGCTAGGTCAGCAGCTGTGGCCAGCAGCTCCCACCCTGCCCGAAGCCTCCCCTCCTGGGCTTCAGTGACAGGCCGCAGGCCAGTGGGGAATATCTGGATAATTATTTCAACTGACTGCTTTTCCTTTCTCCCTGAGGAAGTTCTTAGGCAGAAACCTCAGAAGAAATGGTTGTTTAAATTTTCTTTTTTTTTTGGTGTATGTGTGTGGTGCTGGGGATTGAACCCTGGGGGTATTCTGCCTCGGAACTATACTCCCAACCTATTTTATTCTTTATTTTGAAACAGGGTCTCACTAAGTTGTAGAGGGCCTCCCAAGTTGCTGAGGCTGGCCTCGAACCTGTGACTCTCCTTTCTCAGCCTCTCAAGTACTGGGATTACAAGCATGTGCCACCATGCCTGGCTTTTTTTTTTTTTTAATGTTAGTATTATGTCTAGTCTGAGAATTACTTATTTGCTTTTTTTTTTTTTGGTACTGGGGATTGAATCTAGGGGCATTCCACCTCTCAGCCATACTCCCTGCCCTTTTTAATTTTTATTTTGAAACAGGGTCTCACTAAGTTGCAGATGACCTCACTAAGTTGCTGAGACTGGCCTAGAACCTGCGATTCTCCTGTCTCAGCCTCCCAAGTCCTGGGATTATAGTCATGTGCCACCACACCGGGCCAGCTTCTTTTTCTCCTCTTCCTCCTCCTCCTCTTCTTCTTCTTCTCCTTTCTCCTCCTCCTCCTCTTCTTCCTCTTCTCCTTTCTCCTCCTCCTCCTCTTCTTCCTCTTCTCCTTCTCCTCCTCCTCCTCTTCTTCTTCTTTCTCCTCCTCCTCCTCTTCTTCCTCTCTTCCTCCTCTTCCTCTTCCTCCTCCTCCTTCTTCTTTTGTGGTACTGGGGATTGAACCCAGGGGCATTCTTCCTCTGAGCTACACTCCCAGCCCTATTTTGTATTCTTTATTTTGAAACAGGGTCTCACTAAGTTGTGGAGGCTGGCCGTGAACCTGGATCCTCCTGCCTCAGCCTCCCAAGTCCTGGGATTACAGTCATGCGCTACCACGCCGGGCCGGCTTCTTATTTGCTTCTTGCTTATGCAAAAGTGCTTCCTGACAGGGATTGGCAGCTGTGTTCTGTGCCTCCTCTGGTGGATTGTGGTTGAGAGGGAGAACGATCCGACTTCCCTCCTCCCACCCCGGGCCCTGCACACAGGCACACTGTTCAGTTGTTTCTGACCTCAGGAAAGCAGTGCGCTTCCAAGCGTGGTTTCTATAAGAACTTGGTTGAATTGGATGCTTTTGACAGGAAAACAATTTTCAAAAGATGTAAACATGGCAGTGTGTTACCCGTTTGCATGTCTGCGGCAGAGGACTTGGAGCGGCGGCGGCTGCAAGCACAGTGCTTTCTTCGTGGCCTGCTCTGTCCTTCTGAGGTCCCCGTGGCCTGTGTGTGGGGTGAGCGTTCTGCCCAGTGTGCAGAAGGGGAGGCAGTTGTGTCCAGCCGCCCCTGCTCCCCTGCTGCCCCCTCTCTGCTGCCCATGCACAGCGGCTGCGGGCTGCGGGGCTCCTCCTGTGCGCTCGACCCGGACTCCCCTCCCCCCGGAGAGAGTGGAGCAAAGGAGTCCAAAGGGCTTGTGTGCCGCCCTGACCCTGTCCAGTGCCTTTGTGAGGGCGCTTTGGGTGGACATGGAGGATGCCTTTTCCCCTCCACCTAGAGAAAGAGAGAGAGAAAGAGAAAGAGAGAGAGAGAGAGAGAGACAGAGAGAGAGTCCGTGTCCCTGAGTGGCGTGCGCTGCCCTGCGCTGCCCTGTCCACTCTGGTCAGCCGGCCGCGCCTGGAGCCTGTGCACAGTCACTCACTGTAGGTCCTGGTCCAGCCCGCCTGTGGTCCACTGTGCGTGAGTGTGCGTAATACACGTGTTATCCACACACCACCCACGCCACAGACACGCCCGCCCCACACATCACATACCACACACACACACAACCCACACATAGATCACGGCCATGCAGCAGAGCACACACCCCACGTTATATCCTGCCTCATGAGCACAACGCAGACACACAGCACACACCATATACATGAGGCACACACATCAGCTCCCACACACCCCACCGCAGACGCACACCCACACCCCACACAGCATGGCACACCCCACCTTATGTCGTGACGTGGTATCACACCACGCCCTCACATAACACCACACTGCACACCACAGACACACACATGCACCCCACACACTGCAGCACGGTCCCCTACGTATGTCACACCACCTAACACACCCCACACACTGCATGCACAAGTCACATGCTTACACACCACATACACCATACCACACACATACTACCTACCAGACCACACACGCCTGCACCAGTCATGATGACACTGCACGTCACACCCAGACACACCCGCCTACCACACACCACCCAGCCCATAGACCCCCACATTCCACAAATACACACACAGAGCAGGCCTGCACTTGCAACACACCACACACACACACACACACACAGTGTAACACACACACATACTGCATAGGCTGCACCCCATGTAATACACACACACACACACACACACACACACACACACACACACTGTTTAGACTGCACTCCACAAACCTCCCCACGCTTAGGGTTTTCAGCACACACACATGAACCAAGTGAACGCACCCAGATTCTCTCGTTACCCCCAAACTCATACTGACCGTCCCTGTACCTCCCGCTGCCCTGGCCTGGCCCATCCCCGAGCTCGTCCCCTCCTGGTTGCCACCTCCTACGGCGGTTCTGTTTCCCAGGTCTGCCCTGCGATGTCACGGGGAGTGGGCACCGCGCCCCAGGAGTTATTACCTGCCTGGAGGGGATCTGTGTTTCCCTGAGCAGTGTCTCCCGCCCCACCTGCCCTTCCCCACTGATCGGTCTTTCCCAGTGGTCACACCTCCCTGGCTGGAATAAGAAATCCTCGAAGGCAGAGGCTGTGCATTTGATCCTAATGCTGGCGGCTAATAAATGCATTTTGGTAACCAGACTCAACCAGCACATGAATATTTAATAAAGCAAAAGGTGAGCGCCCCCCACCCCCCACTCCTGCCTCGGCTCCCCTCCCCAGAGGAGGCCGCTGCCAGGTGTTTGATGGGCCCTTTGCATCCGGTTCCACGCGCCTCCTCTTCCCTAAATGGGCTTATGAATATGCAAATAGTTTCTCGCCAGCTTGATGTACCTATAATGGGATGGATACACATGTATTTGTAGCTGACCTGCTTTTAAGATGTCTCTCTGCCAGTGTACTTTGATCTACTGCTTTTTTGTTTTGTTTGGTGTTTCAATGTAGCAGAGTATTCCAGCAAGTAGCTCTGCCAGAATTTATTTACCCATTCTCCTATTTGTGGGCACTTTCCGCTGTTTCCAGTTTTTTGAAAGATTGTTGCAAGGGAAGTCTTCCTACAGACATAGTTTCTCGGATATGTGTGCCCTCCTGGAAATGGAGTTGTTAAGTAAAGGAGACGCGGATTTAACTTGCAAAGAGGGTCGCATTGCTTTTCTCAAAGGCTTCATTTGGGACATCCCTCCCCCCCTAAAGAAATAATTATTTTGTTTAAAAGAGGAAAAACCAAGCAAAAAAAAAATCATCACCAACAGCCTGATGCAGATGGGGTACCCCTTCAAGCAATGGAGTGTGAAATGGCACGGGCTGGGAAGAAACCAAGGATGTAGACAAAAGGTGACATGACTTCTAAGGTTTCCCTTGCTGCACCCCTTCATTTACCCTCCCCCCCCCAAAAAAAATCCCAGTATGGGGAATAGAACTTGACCAATCAAATTCCTGAGAATTCACACTGCTGCGCCTCAATTTACAGAGAGAGGGACTGTGATGGTGGGGGCTGGAAGGCCCCACCACGGTCAGGAGAAACCTGTTCTCTTTAGGGCTCCTTCCCAGGATTGGACTGCACTGCATTGTGGGAGAATCCCTTTGCTGTACCCTCTCGATCACTCACCGGCTCTCTGATCGTGTCTGTTCTCATGTTCAACTTTCTCTGAAAGGTTTTTCCCAGAAGTTCTATGCTTTCAGGAAAAGCAGACAGCAGTTCCTAGTTCTCTCTCCTCACCCCCTGGTTCTGCTCTCAGCCTCCTCCCTATTAGCATCTTACCTTGGCGAGGGGCTTTAGTTAACCCTTGATGAGCCAATACTGATGCATTCCCGTTCATTAAAGCCCCTTGATGAGCCAATACTGATGCATTCCCATTCATTAAAGCCCGTTGTAGACTTTGCGACTCGCTCTTTGCTTTGAACATCCTACAGATTTCGACAAGTGCAGAAAGGCTCAGCTAACACATTTGTTGAGCTGTTTCCTTGTCTCATTAACTTACTCTTATTTTAGGAAAATTCTCTTGCCGTATCTTTTAGCAGCCTGGCTTCCCGTGGCATAGGAAAGGGATGAGCTGCCCTGCTGGGTGCCGGGGGACTAGCCGATCTCTGGGGAATGGTGCTGTGTCCTGCTGCTCCCCAAATTCTGCCCCCCTGGTCTCAGCCCCTTCCCTGACCACTTCTACCTGCCCGCCCCAGCAGAGCTGCCTGCTGCTTGGACTCAGGTGCTGCACGGAGCCTGCGACAAATCCCTCCCTCCACAAATCTGCCCGGATGGGAATGATAATAGCAGGCGCTTGCTGCACGCTTAGGGGGCTCCCTGTTCAGAGCCTCACGCGTGCACATACACACACACACACACACACGCACACGCACACAGGCTGCCTCGTTGATGACTCACGTACAGCACTGTATGTGGTAGAAAGTGCTTCTGTCCATTCCGTGGGTGAGAGAAAGGAGGCACAGAGAGGTCAAGAAGTGGGCCCAGGGTCACAGAGCCTGGTCAGTGGTGGTAGAATGGAGGTTCCAACCTAGCAGCTGAGCTCCAGAGCCAACACCGTTCTTTACTTCAGAATGCAACATCAGCAGGTGTTCTGGGTCACTCCAAGGAGTGGTGGCTGGCACACTGTAAGAACTTAAAGAAATGGAAGGAAGGAAGGAAGGAAGGAAGGAAGGAAGGAAGGAAGGAAGGAAGGAAGGAAGGGAGAAAGGGAGGAAAGGAAAGAAGGATGGAAGGAAGGGAGGGAGGGAAGAAGAAAGATAAAGAGAGAGAAAGGAAGGAAGAAGGAAGGAAGGAAAGGGACCATTCATCCAGGGAGAGTTGCGCTGAGCTACCCCGATGTGGCCGCGGTCCCTGGTGTCGAATGTCCTGGCCCTCACAGGGCAGGGATTCTGACGTGGGCAAGGTGAAGCAGGTGGTCTCCGCGGCGGGAAGGGAGCCCCCTCCCCGCTCCTCACAGGTCTGCCTCCTGTTCCCTGTGGGATCCTGAGTATCCCTCCTCTGGGAACATTCCAGGAGGATGGGGTACTGTGAAGGACACCAGAGTGCCTGGGTGTGGGTGTGGGGTGGCCCTGGGTGCCTGCCTTGGGGGCCATGCAGGACCAGGTGGCCGCTGTCCAGGCCCTGAGTATCCACCATGCACAGAGCATGGGGGACACGGTGCCCCCCCACTGCCCAGCAGGAGGGCACACCCCCTGGTTCCTCTGCTGCTACCTCAGGGAGCCTACGTCACTCATCACTGGCGTTCCTGTCCCTGCCCGCCCACTGCTGGGCTGAGTAGACAGACACCTGGTGAGGAGGATTTGGGAGATTTCAGGACACAAACTGGCCCCTCTTTGTTCAAACAGGAAAGAGCCCAGACGTGGGCGCCTGGTCCATTTGGGAGGTGCCGCCTACCTGTCCCCCGCCCTCCGGGGACCCCAGAGTCCTCGTGGAGGTGTGGGAGGGTCCTGCAGGCCTCCTTCCACCAGCCACGACAAAGAGCCAGGCTTGGGTCCCACTAAGGGGACATTGGCACACCTTTCCCCCGTGCCCAGAGGGGTGCAGAGGAGGACCCCAGGGTTCCTGAAGAGGTGGGTGTCCGTGCGGTGTGGGGGAGGGGAGGAGCTGCCGGTGACCGGCCCAGGCCCTGAGGTCAGCGGCCTGGGAAGCCGAGGTCTCTCCGGCTGCCTGAGGACACGCCTGCCCTTGAGCCGTGTTTGGTGGGCAGCCACTGAGCCCTGTCGCGGGTGCGGGGAGCTCACGGGGCACAGGGGATGCGGTCGTGGGGCTCCCGTCCCTGCGGGTGAGGACGGTCACAAGCAACGGGCACCACATATAAAAGGAGAGGAACTCGGGTGTGTGCAACCGAGGGGCTGAGCCGCAGGGGCGTCTGTGGGGCTTCCAGGAGGTCGGAGGTCCACCAGGAGCGGGCCGGTGTGTCCTAGGAACAGCGGAGTGTACAAGGTCGAGATAGAGCTAGTGCCGGGGCAGGGTGAAGACTCATGGTGAGTGACAGGGCGCCCTGGGGGGGGGCGCAGGGGAGGAGATCGGGGTCTGACTTATGGTTTAAAAAATTTTAACAGCTTTATGGAGCTCTAATTCACATACCATAAAGGCCGCCCCTGTCAAGGGTACAGTTTGGCGGTTGCCATGAAGCATCCTCATGACATTTGTCGTCACTGTCTAATTCTAAAACATTCCATCCCCGTGGCCATTCGTAGCCGCTCCCCACCTCAGCCTCCCCATCCCCCAGCCTCCCCAGCCTCCCCATTCCCCGAGCCTCTCCATCCTCCTAGCCTCCCCCTTCCCCAGCCTCCCCATCCCCCAGCCTCCCCAGCCCTGCCATGCTCTCTCATTAGTACTGGGCATTGAACCCAGGGGCATTCTACCTCTGAGCTATCCCCCCAGCCCTATTTTATTTTTTATTTTGAAACAGGGTCTCACTAAGTTGCTGAGGCTAGCTTCGAGCTTGCAATCCTCCTGTCTCAGCCTCCCAAGTATGGTGATGCCTGGCGTGCACCACCACGCTCCACTCTGCTCTGGTCTCTTCAAGAGAGCATTCTGAAGCTGGGCGTGATGGCCCACGTGTGTAATCTCAGTTCTTGGGAGGCGGAGACAGGAAGATTGCAGGTTCGAAGCAAGCCTCAGCAACGTAGGCTCTCAGCAACTTAGTGAGACCCTGTTTCTAAAGAAAATATACAGTAGGTCTGGAGGAATAGCCCAGAGGTAGAATGCCACTTGGGTTTCATCCCCAGTAAGTACCACAAAAAAAAAAAAAAAAAAAAAAAAAAAGAAAAGAAAAGAGAGAGAGAGAGAGTGTGAGAGTGTGTGTTAGTTCTGCTGGGGCCTCACCACCAGCCAGGACAGGCATGTGCATGTTCTGTGTGCACAGCCAGGGCCAGGGTGAGCCAGCAGGACGCCTGCCGCCAGGTGGAATGGACTGCTGGGCTTGAGGCCAAGCAGGAAGCCCTGAGGAGGCCCAGGAGCCTGGAGGCTGCGGCCGGTGCATGTGGCGGAAGGGACAGGAGGAGGCACATCAGGAGCCCGCCGCAAGTACTGATGGTCAGAGGTGGGCGGGAGAGGAGGAGGTCGTCTCATGGCGCAGGTGCGTGGTGAGGCGGCCATGGCAGATTCGTGGCCCGGCGCGGACACGCTCAGCATCGTGAGGTGCGGTTAGACTTGCCCTGGAGGTGTTGAGGGAGACACAGCACAGAGACCGGCCGGGTCCAGCTCCATCTTGTGTTAGGTGTGGTACACGTCACAGGGTCGCTCACTGCATGATGGTTGTAAGCTGTTCAAATGGCAACAGAACTGCCGCAGTTCAAGGGACGTCAGCCCTCTGTGGGGCGCGGCTGCCTGGCCAGAGAGAAAGGAGTGGTTTGAGGGCTCAGTGCCTCCCTCCCTCCCTCCCTCCTTCCTCCCTTCCTTCCTTTCTTCTTCCCTCCTTCCTTTCCTCCCTCCCTCCCTCCTTTTCTTCCTCCCTTTTTGAGTCCAGGGAAATTGTACTTTTCAGCTACACCTCCAGCTCTTTTTATTTCTTATTTTAAAACACGGCCTTGCTGAGTTGCTAGGGATCTTAAGCTGCCGAGGCTGGCTTTGCACCCGTGATCCTCCTGTCTCAGCCCCCCAAGAACTGGGATCACAGGTTCCTGTCTCTCAGGGCCTGCTTCTAGTCCTGCTTATCTAGGGGGCTGGCCAGGTGACCCGCTCCCTTCAACTGCCCCCTCCCCGATTCACATCCATCCAGTTTAGTATACTTCCTGTGGCACACAAACATTCCAGTCCATTCGGAGAATTTGTGCCTCACTTGTGGCATTTATGTCATTTTATCTCCCTTGGACCACCTCGGGGGCATTTTTAGGAAAATTCAAGAGAAGTATCCTTTTGGCCCCAAACAAATTCATAACATTCTCAAAAGTTGGCAAAGCAGAAAAACGTACCTGGAAGTGCTTCCTCGGTGTGGCCTGGTCATCGTATTCTGTACTGACGGCTGCAGGCGTGCCATGCCTGGGCGGTTCCCCACGGGCTTGGGGTGGCGCGGCGGGGCCCCAGGGAGCTCCTTGGAGCTCTGACTCCACCTGAGACTTAGCTTGGTGACCGTGACCCAGTGACCTGCCTTTCCTGTGCTTTGGCTGGCTTGGCGGAACAGGACAAGAATGGGGTTCCTCAGGACTGCAGCTCAGCAAGGGCTCCCGCAGGGGCCGCCTCAGCGGCTGCTGCCAGCTCTGGAACCCTCCCAGCAGCGGTAGAACTCGCTGAGCAGTCCCTTGCAGGATAGAGGGCGGCCATGCGAAGAGGACCCCCCACCTGGCGGGATCCGTGTGTCCCAACCCCTCTTCCCCAAGCTGCTCACCGAGCTCTCTGCTGGGCCTGGGTCTCGCTTCCTGTCCCCCCGCCCAGTGTCACTCGTGCATGCGGGACCTGCTGGTCACATCGCTTGCTTGCAGGTGCTTTTGACTGTTGATCCACGTGGCTGGGCGGCCCTGCTGCCTTGGGCCTGCTTGGCGGTGTCCGGGGGGCTGTTGTCCTCCCGTGCTGGTGGGGGTTGGGGACGCCAGGAGCTGACAGCTGACACTGTGGGGGCATTCAGGGAGCACCCCTGGGCTCCTGGGACCTTTTTTTGCGGTACTGGGGATTGAACTCAGGGGCATTCTACCTCAGAGCTGCAACCCCAGCCCTATTTTTTATTCTTTATTTTGAAACAGGGTCTCACTAAGTTGCAGAGGACCTCATTAAGTAGCTGAGGCTGGCCTCGAACCTGCCATCCTCCAGTCTCAGCCTCCCAAGTACTGGGATGACAAGTGTGCGCCACCACGCCCGGCTTCCTGGGACTTTTTGAAAGGGATAGGGATACTTTTAGGGAGACGTGTGCCAGCAGATTTGAGTTTCTGCAAAGAGTAAATAGAGGGCAGAAAATGAGGCATATACACACGATGGAATTTTACTCGGCCCTAAGGAAGAACAAAATGATGTCACTTACAGGAAAAATGGACGGAAATGGAGACTATTTTGCCGCGTGAGATCAGCCAGTCTCAGAAAGTTAGGGGTCCTGTGTTCTCTGCTGTGTGTGGAAGCCAGAGAGAAAATAGGGAATAAAAGGAACTTCAGATGAACGAGAGACCAGCAGGGTAGTGGAGGGGGGGTGGGGGAGGGTGGGAGAGGGTGGGGGAGGGAAAAAGGGAGGACGGAGGAAGGGAGTGGTTCAGATAAAGCCGTGTCGTGTCCACAGAGCACTGCCAAACTCACCAACCTGTGGGGAGGGCGGGGAGGGGGAGGGGAGGCTCAGGAGGGAGACTCCAAGAGCTCTGGGCATATTCCTTTGTAGCCCTTTGAACCGCACTCTGATGCATGCTTAAAATGCACCAATTAAAGTACCGAAAAAAAAAAAAAATGCCAGGTAGGGTGGCGCATGCCTGTAATCCCAGTACTTGAGAGGCGGAGACAGGAGGATCGAGGATTCTCGGCCAGCCTCAGCTACTTAGTGAGGCACTCCACAACTTAGTGAGACCCTTGTTTCAAAATAAAGATTAAAACATAGGGCTGGGAGTGGAGCTTAGAGGTAGAATGCCGCTGGGTTCAATCCCCAGTACTGCAAAAAAAAAAAAAAGTATTGAAAAACAACAACAACAGAACAACAAACGTGATGGTGTCTGCCTATAACCCTACAACTTGGGAGGCTGAGACAGGAGGATTGCAGGTTCCAGGCCAGCCTCAGCTACTTAGTGAGACCCTGTTTCAAAATAAAAAAATAAAATAAAATAATAAATTAATAAATAGATTAATGAATTTTTAAAAATGGGGCTGGGGGTGCAGCTCAGAGGTGGAATGTAGCTGGGTTCAATCGCCAGTACCAAATCAAACAAACAAACCCCAGCAAACTGTCCTCCTACTCTTGCCTCAGCCCTGAGCTGGCCTGTCCCTGCAGCGGGCTGTGGGGAGACGGCCGGCCGAGCCCCTCCCCCCAGGCCAGGCGGCTCCCAGCTCTGGGTGGGCAGGTGTCGCCTGCCATCCCACAGGTCACCGGGGTTAGGGAGTGTCCCTTGGGGCAGGCTCCTCCCCCCAGCAGCTGTTCCACACCTGTGTGGCACCAGGGCAGGGGACGTGCACACCAACGCTCGTCTGTGTCACCTGGGTTGACAGGAAGAGATTCTTTGATGGGACCGCTGGCTCCAGCAGTCGCCACCCAGCCACAGACACATCAATGGAGAGCTCTTCTCTGACTGGTGACGTGGTTATTTCCCTCCGTCACGGAGGGAGCGTGGCGTTTTTCTTTGAGGAGAATTCTCATGCACCTGGATGTTCCCTGGCCCTATGAGGCCTCGTTGGGAAGGCGTGGGGGGGGGGGGGGCGAGTTCTTCAGAACCTCGGGCAGTTTGGGGGAGCAGGAGCCTCTTCACCGTCGCTGTGCCGGGGGAGACCCGCGCCCTTCGGAGGGCTTTCTGGGCCGTGTTCTGCGCGTGTTCTGCTGGCCTGCAGGTGGAGAACATGGCGGACTTGTTCACCCATCCGCTCCACAAATACGTACTGAGCCTTGATCAGGATTCCTGCCCCCGTACAGCTTACTTTCCGGTGAATTAAAGAAAGGTGTGTGCTAGGCAGGAGGAAGAGGACCTTTAGGTGGGAGAGCCGGAGGCGGGGGAGGGGCAGGAGACGCTGGCGCCGTGGCCTTGGTGAGCTGGGTAGGGAGGCCGTGTACCGTAGCACGTGGCAGAGAGGAGGGAGGGCACACGCGGGCGTCGGGAAGAAGGGCCCCTGAGAGGCTCTGGTGTTTGAAGCATTGCTGGTGTTTAAGGAAGAGCAGGGGGCCCTGGTTGGGGTGGTGGGGCTGGGGGCCAGCGTGCAGGGCCGTGGGGAGGTCTGGCCCTCGGGCTGGCGCACCGAGGCTGCACAGGAAGCTCTGGGGGCTCCGGCAGCTCCAGGGGCCACGGGAGCCCAGCACGGATGTGTGTGGGGACAGGGAAGGACAGGGTGCCGGGCGGCTCCAAGGCCGAGCGGCCAGCGCTGTGGCCGTCCACTGGAACCGGGAGACGGGAGCAGGAAAGAGGTCCTGCAGCTCCATCGACAGGGCCTGCGCTGGGCCTCTGATTCTCTGGCTCTCGGAGGTACCAGGGCGCACGGAGGCTCCAAGGGAACTCGCGTGGCGCTGCCAGCAATGCCCAAGGGGCCGCTTGCAGGACGCCGTTGCCTGGCTGCGGTTGGTTTGCCGCTTGGAGCCCGGGCCGTCTGTGCTGGCTGGGCAGAGCCGCCGGCAGAGTCTGCTGGCCTCCGCGCCCGGCCCTGCTCCCTGGTCTGTGTGGTCTCGTTTCCAACTCCCTGGACTCAATTTTACCTCGTCCCTGTAGGTCATCTCACGTTCTTCAGTGACCAGGTAGAGACAGGCTTTGCTGGGCTGTCGGTGGGGGACCGGGCTTGGGAATGTGATCGGAACTCCCCCGTCCCCTGAGAGAGGACCTGAGGTGGGGGCGGCCTGTGCCCCTGCTGCTGGGCTGTAGCTCGTGATGCTGGCTCCTGCAGAGGGAGGGTGGCCGGCCCTTGACACTGGACCATCGAGGCCCTGGAGGTGGAAGTCTTAATGTTGCCAGGGTCAGTGTCACGCCCTGGGTGGGGTTGTCCTCCTCAGGCTTGGCTTGGTTCTTGCAGCTGGTCACCGTCACTCTGGAGGAGCTGAGCTGGCATTGGGCCCACGCTTAGCCTTCCCGGTCTGTTCCAGGTGGGGCGCCAGGGTGGAGGGCAGCTACTGGCCTTGCTCCTCCAGGGGCCCGTGAACAGGGGTGGGGTTTGTGAGTTGCAAGCGCGTTTGCACTTCCTGCAGATGTGTTTCCTGAGGGTGTGGACAGGGGCTGAGCCCAAGGAGGGGAGAGTGGGATGCTGCATCTGCCCAGCCAGGAGGTGGCGCTCTGGGCGGTGCAGAAAGTCAGGAGCCTGTGCCCTGCACCTTGTTGGCTGGCCCCTCGGATGTCTGCTGAACGGAGCCGTCTGGGGCTCCCTGGCTCCCAGGCAGGGGCCCTCTGCTCCTGGGGCCTTCCTGGAGGGAGACTGGCTGAGAATCCAGTTGTTTTTAGTCTCAGGAACACGCTGCAGGGGGCAGTCGGCAGCCCTGTGGCAGTTAACGGGCGGCTTGTGAAAGGCAGTTTTGCAGCGAGGCCGTGGTGGGAACCGGTGTTCCCGGGGCCGGCAGGTGGCTCCTGCTGAGAGCTGGTGGAGGTTGGGGGTAGCTTTTCTCTGTGTGCCTCTCATGAACAGCTGCATGGGCACACCCTGGGCGCGCGCGTGTGTTTGTGTGTGCGCGCACGCGTGCTCAGGGGGTGTGTTCACCTGGGGGGACTAAGCAACTCATCCAGCACTGTATTGACATGGTGACCTCCCTCTGCAGTCGGTGGCTGCATTTGCCCCGGGGGATGAGGACCAGCTCCAGCCTGGCCACCCTCGCTCCAGGGGCTTCAGCTGCCTTCTTTCTGCCGCAGCCTGGCATCTTTGACCCTACCGGGATCCCCTTCCTCGCCCTTCAGGCTGCTCTCCTGGTCTCTTCTCCTCCTCTTTTCTTTGTGGCTGCGGTTTGAGGGTTTTCTAGGCTGCAGCCCTGTTTCTAGACTGTAGGGCATGCTCCGGTGGGCCAGGCAGGCCCCAAGAAGATGGAGACAGAGGGGAGGCGGTGGAGGGAGGAGCGGAGATGGTCTGGAATGATGGCGGAGAATTGCAGAGACAGGGCAGGGCTGAACACCATGACGGTTCAGAGGTGCTGCCCCTGTTGGGTTTTGGCGAATGGAGAGGAGCTGGCGTGTATAGAAGCATGGATGAGGGGAAGCACAGATGACCCGGCGACCTCAGGCTGCTGCGGGCAGAGGCTAGCCCAGGACCTCAGTCGGCTTAGGTGCCGTGGTTCAGAGTCATCGGGGTCGTGGAGCTGAGACGCCGAGGCTCAGGTGGGTCACCTGCACTTCCGAGGCTGCGGGTGGCAGAGCTCCGTGTGAGCCCGGGGGCCTGTCTCTGAAGCTGTCTTCTGGGAGGAGACCCAGGCCGGTTGACGCTGCCCAGTCGGCACTGCCGCATCTCAGGGAGGACACAGTGTCACTCGCCCACCCAATGGCCTGCTGTGGGTGCCGGCACACGTGCGCCCATGCTGTTTCTTTGCAAAGGATCTGTTCAGTGCGTTTGGTAGAACTCCCCTGGCCTTACATGTGGCAAACACCGGTTATGAAGATAAATAACTGAGGTCGAGCCACGCACCACGTTAGGCTGCTATGGAAATCAAGAGGTAGTCCAGATGAGGGTGCTCCGCTTCCTGCAAGAGCAGACGGAACCTGAGAGGCCGGTGGTCAGGGGGTCCCGTGTCTTCCTCCAAAAGGCTTTGAGGAACACATTCCACCATGTGCTTGAATGAAGTCTGTGGCACTTGGCCTCCGACCATCCGTCGCCTGTACTTACTGACCTTTGGGTAGAAGGGGAGCTCCTTTGAAAGCTTGGGGGGCACGGCCTTCAGGTGGATGCCTGGGGAGTCGGGGAGTTCCTGCCCCTGTTTTGAGCGGCTTTTGAAGTTCTGGGCCCTGAGCTCTGCTATCCTGACGTGCCAACCTCCCCCCACCCAAGTTCATAATTGTTCTAGTTATGAACAAGTGTTTTGCTTTCTCAGCAAGGTAACGCCTGTTTGTCATCTTTTTCCTCGCAGCCTCCTGAATATTTAAGTATTGCTGAGTTCCGCGTGCATGAGCCACTGCAGAAGCTCAGACTGCCCTGTGGACCTGGCCAGAGTCGTCTTGTGCCTGCTGCAGATTCCCGGTGAGTAGGATGCATGGTGGCGGCCGTCCTGTCACCTGCCGGGTCATGTGCAGAGGCAGCCTCGCTACCCTGATACATGGGAACTGTAAGAACAGTCGACTTGCTGGCACCCCCCAGCTCCCGCTGACGAAACCTTAAAGGAATTCTGCTAATTTTTCATCATTTTATGTTTTTGCTAATTTACATGTATAGACGTTCCTTGGTATCCATGAGGGATCCATTCCAGGACTCCATGCAGATTCCTAAACTGGTGTGTAGCCCAGGCCATTCACAGTTGACCCAGGCGGCCAGTGCACAAGCCCCTGCCTGGTGGCAGTATGCAGGGCAGCCCGAGACATTGGGGGTTCCTGTGGGAAGCCGCCACAATCAGAACACTGGGACTGTGTCCCAGGCGCTAGGAGCTGGTGGGAATCAGGTGTGAGGTGTGTCGCCTGTGGGCATCACCTGTTGGGGAGGGAGGGAGAGCCACCGGGCCTCTAGGGGGTTGTCACAAAGGACTGCAGACGGGGTGGTTTAAATAGCAGAATGTTTTGGCTCTTCATTCTGGAGGCCAGAAGTCTGCGGCGGTCAAGGTCAGCTGGGTAATCCCTTCGGAGAGCTGAGCGGCAACTATATGCTCCGTGCCTCTCTTGAAGCGTTTCGTGGTTTGCCAGCAAACTTTGGTGTTCCTTGGCTTGTGCCAGCGTCATTCATTCTAACCTTCACATGCCCCTTTTCCCGTGTCCCTATCTCCTCATTTAGATTCCCCTTTATTTTGTTACATTGAATTAGGGTCCACCCTAATGTCCTCAGTTTAACTTGGTCATCCACAAAGGCCCATTTCCAAACAGGGCCATGTGCACAGGTACTGGGGATTAGGACTTCTACGTTATTTTGAGGGGATGTCATTTGACCCATATCATATCCTCTCCTAAGGCAGGGCCCATTCACCAGCCACCTTGGGGTCTGGTGCTTGGAGCAGCCCAGCTCCTTGCGAAGGTGAGAGCGTCAGTGACCCCATAATGACCCATCACCGGACCCTTCCTTGTGGGAATACCTGAGCTCTGAGCTGTAGCTTATATTCTGTCCGCGGGTGGATGGTTCGATGTGACTTCCAGCTGCCTCACCTGGCCTGGGCCCCTGCGTGGCTGTGTTTCCTGAGACTTTACAAGTGGCAACAGCACCATTTATTGCACGTGTACGGTGCACAGTGCTGAGGGGGCCGCAGTCACCCCGGACGTCACCCCCAAAGGCCGGCGAGAAAACTGAATGTGACCCACGGTCATGAGAAATGAGAAGTGGAATTGAAACCCTTGTGGTGCGGCTGCAAAGCGATGTCTCCATCGCTGCACCAGGCCCTGCCCTGGGTGCTGAAAAACCAAGGCAGGTAGGGCTGCTCTGCACACGGGCCTGCTTACAGAGACCCCTAGCTCAGTCACCTCTTGCTGTGATGCGACGTGTCCCTGGCCCAGTGTCTCCAGCCACTGCTTCAGAAATTATTTTCATTCTATAACTATAACACATATACATGTATTAAAGGTTTATGAAAAACAGCAGACCCTGGGCCACTGTGCCCCAAACTGATAATTTGGTGCCTGCTCCGATTTGCTAAATCAAATAATTGGGGCAGCTGGGTGTGGTGGTGCATGCCTCTAATCTCAGTACTTGGGAGGCTGAGACAGGAGGATTGCAGGTTCAAGGACAGCCTTAGCAAGTAGTGAGACTCTCGTTAACCTGGTGAGACCCTGTTTCAAAATAAAAATTAAAAAAAACAGAAACAGGACTGGAGGTGTAGCTCAGAGGTAGAATGCCCCTGGGTTGAATTTCAGATAACACACACACACACACACACACACACACACACACACACACACACTAGACAAGCCTTTGGGGAGGAGGAAAGAGACATTTTATTGATTTGCTAGTGAATGGGAAAGTCAGTGAACATGGTCTTGAGACAAGTTCTCTGGACTTATTGGCATCAGCTCTGTACTTAATAAACGAAGAGCATCTTCCTCGTTAGCAGGTGGAAAAGGAGGAGGGAAAAAGATGTTCATTTTATAATAAGCCACCTGTTCGCTAAGCCGCAAGATTCCAAATTAATCCAAGAAGGGGACTCTAGCTACACTTTGAAATGTCGCTGGCTAGGAGTCTGCGGAGGTCCTCTAGAAGATAGAGAGGGACCTCAACTCTGCCCTGGCAGGTTCCCGACTTACACCACAAAGACGGTCTTTCGGAGCCGGGCGTGGTGGTGCACTCTTGTAATCCCAGTACTGGGGAGGCTGAGACAGGAGGATGGCAGGTTTGAGGCCAGCCTCAGTAATTTAGCAAGATCCTCAGCAAATTAGCGAGACCTTATCTCCAAATGAAAAATAAAACTGGGCTGGAGGGCTAGCTCAAAGGCAGAATGTTCAGTCCCCAGTGCCACACACACACACACACACACACACACACACACACACACACACACACACACACTCAAAGGGAGAAGGAAGGAGCTCAGGTCCTGGAGAGTGAAACACACTTTTGGAGTTTCCCGCTCTTCTACTTCAAGGAAACTTTGTAAATAGTGAACATGGGCGTGCTTGGAGGTTGACATCAGCTGGGTGAGCTCAGTTCTCTTAGTCCTGGAGCAGGTGGGTTGGGATGGTCTGCTTCTGTTGGGATTCCCTAGGTTGACATAATCCAGCCAATCAATATATTTAGACCCGTATCCGAAGCCTCTACCAAGATCTCCCCTTGGCTTTTACTTGGTCTAAAGAAAATGTACTGAGCAAACCAGCCACGTACCTAGACCTGAGTCATCTGGACTTGTGGTTCTCTAAGATTCCAGGGCTTTTGAAATTTGACCTGGGGAGTAAAGGTGAGGGTGTTCACGGAGCTTCTGAGATGTAAAGTTAGGCTTTCTTTTCTTTTTCCTGTTGGTCTCCTTTCTACCTGTCCTTCTTTCTTCCATCTTATGCCCCCCTTCTGACCCTGAGCAACTTCTGCCCCATCCTACTCTGTACGTACCGGCCGCCACTTCAAGCTATCTCCATATTTGTAAAGAATATTTAGTACTGATGTGTGTGTGTGTGTGTGTGTGTGTGTGTGTGTGTGTGTGTGTGTGTGTTACTAGCGACTGAACCCAAGTCCCTGCACATTGCTAGCCAAGCGCTCTACCACTGAGCTATGCACCCTGCACTGATCTTTCATGATGACTTATGATAATAAAGGTGATTTGCACATGTAGATTTCCTTTCTTAGAGCAGCGTCATCTAACCAATAGAGTTACAGCATCACATTGGGTTAGATCCTTATACACCATCTCTCAGTCAGGTAGCGGCAGTAACAAACATCCCCCAGATCCCAGATACAGGCATATCTTGTCTTATTGAACTTCCCTGAATTGTGTTTCACAGATACTGCCTGCCTGCCTTCCCTTCCTTCCTTCCTTCCTTCCTTCTTTCCTTCCTTTTCCTTCCCTGCCTCCCTCCTTTCTTCTTTCTTTCTCCCCCTGCACCAGCAATATTTTCTAGTTGGGGTGTGTAGATTCTATTTTTTAGACAGTGTTACACTGCACACTTAAAAGACACATGGCAGTTGAACATAACTTTTATATGCACTGGGACATAAAAAAAAATTCCTATGATCCACTCCACTTTTTTTTTTTTTCGGTACTAGGGATTTTACTCAGGGGCATTCTACCTCCTAGCTACACCCCCAGCTCTATTTTTTATTCTTTTTTTTTTTTTTTGTGGTACTGGGGATTGAACTCAGGGGCATTCTACCTTTGAGCTATATCCCCAGCCCTATTTTTTATTCTTTATTTTGAAACCAAGTCTCACTAAGTTGTGGAGTGCCTCACTAGGTAGCTGAGGCTGGCCTCGAACCCAGATCCTCCGGTCTCAGCCTCCTGAATGCTGGGATTACAAGCGTGTGCCACCACGCCCGGCTTGATCCACTCCACTTTGGTATTTACTGTACTGCATGGGCTGGAACTGAACTAACAATATCCCTGAGGCGTGTCTGTAGTTTGGTTTCTCTAGAGAAGGAGGCCACAGCCTCCAGCTTGGAGTGGGGCAGTGGTGGCCAGGGCTGAGGGTCAGTCATCTGGCTCTGGGTCTGAGGGAGGAACTGTGCGGCCGCGGGGCCTCAGCACTTGGCAGGCAGATTCTCCGCTGTGTCCCCACGTTCTGTGTCCTCTGTCCGGCCGCCCCCTCATCCAGGGGCCTTTGTCCAGGGTAGGTCCCTCTCCTCCCCTGAGCAGTGGGAGTCTGCCTCCGCGTCCACTCACTCACGTTGACTGCTAGGCCCTGCTTTCTGTGTCATTCTGATCCTTCACTCTTTTGTTATCTGTCCTCGCCAGTGAAGCACAGGCCCTAGGGGCTGGAGCTTTGGTGTGTTCCCGCTTAGCCTTGCATTCAGAGAAGAGAGCACTCGGAGCCCAGCATGGTGGCACACGCTTATAATCCCAGCACTTGGGAGGCTGAGACGGGAGGATTGCAGGTTCCAGGCCAGCCTCAGCAACCTAGCGAGACCTTCAGCAATTTAGCGAGCCCCTGTCTCAAAATAAAAAAAAAAAAAAAAACTAAAAAGAACTGGGGGTATAGCTGGGAGGTAGAATGGGTTCAATTTCCAGGAAAAAAAAAAAAGACACAAGCTTGGCGCTGTCTGGGTGAATACACCCCAAATGATAATGACAAGGTCACGCCACCGGGACTCAGTGGCTGCTCATTTGCAGGGTTTCTCCTGTGCCTTGTGGTTCTGGTGCACATGAGAGCAGACGAGGGAGACTGTGCTGTGGTTTGGATGTGGTTTGTCCCGCAAGAATTCACGTTGGAAGCTTGGTCCCTAGTGTGATGATGTGGAGAGGTGGTGGTACCTTTAAGAGGCGGGGCCTGTGGGAGGTGGCTAGGTCATTGGGGGTGTGTCCTAGGAAGAGAGCTTTGTAGCTCTCACAGGACCCTGGTTAGTTCTCCTGAGTCTTCCTCATGCAGCTGTCAGGGGTTCCTCCTCACCCGAGGCTGAACAGGTGGGGCTGCCCGAGCGTGGGCTTTCAGCCTCCTAAACTGTGAGCTAATTCTCTTCATTATAAAGTACCCAGCACCAGGCGTTCTGTTATAGCAACAGAAAGCGGATTGGGACAGACTGCAGATGGGAGGTCCCCGGAGGGTGTCGGTGAACAGGGGAAGCAGCCCACAGTGCTGAAGGTTTATCTTGGTGTGGAGCTAGGGCCTCCCTGAGGCAGCAGGACTAGCTCCATTGGCATAAAAGCAGGTGGCTGCTTTTCTGGGGCCACTTGAGTTGCCAGCTGTTATGTCTTCCTACTGTGGATCAACCTTCCAGCCACCCCGCTCCCACATTTCCTGATTCTCAGCTTTGGGGACCGCAGCAGCAGCACTTTTGCACACCCAGAAAAACAAATTCGCCCCCGTTCTCCGCATCTTGCCGAAGATCCCACCACCAGCCTCTATTCTCACAAACAGCTTTTTAAATGGTCACCATCTGTTCTTCTCTTAATTACAAGTGTAAAAAATATTGTTTTCCTAATTCTGTCGGGGGGGAGGGGAAATATGTATTCCTAAAGAACACGGTGCTTGTGTGAGTATGTGTGGACCCACCACCCACTGCTAAAGATATCACTGCTTTCTGCCTGACATCGAAGAGTTTGAAGCAGTTTTGCTACAGAAAGGGTAAAATTGGCCTTCCTCCATCCACAGAAAAAGTTAGCTGAAAGGTGGAAGTCAGCCGGGCGTGATGGTGCATGCCTGTAATCCCAGTACTTGGGAGGCTGAGACAGGAGGATCACAGGTTGGAGGCCAGCCTCAGCGACTTAGTGAGACCCTGTTTCAAAATAAACAAAACAGAACTGGGAGCGTAGCTCGGAGGTCGTGGCTGAGTTGATGTGTGTGTGTGTGGGGGGGTGTCTCCTGGCTCTCTATGACCCTCCAGCCCTGGCAATCCTGGGTAGGGGCTGGGCGGGCGCCTCCTGTGCCCTCGGTGGACTTCGAACTTGCTCAGCGGCAGATGGTGTGGACACGCACCGTGCTTCTGTGCTGCTGACCGGAGGCCTGGTCACTCTGCACTAGTGCCCCTCCCCCACCCCAACCTCCGGACCCTCAGAGCTAGGTGCTGCTGCGGTGCTACTTAGCTCTCATCACCCGGGCCAGGTAAGAGAGGAGCAAAAAGAGCCGGGCGTGGTGGTGCACGCCTGTAATCCCGGAACTCAGGAGGCTGAGGCAAGAGGATCGCAGGTTGGAGGGCAGTCTTGGCAACTTAACCAGATCCTGTTTTAAGGTATATATATATATATATATAAAAGAGCTGGGCATGGTGGCGCATGCTTGTGATCCCAATACTTGGGAGGCTGGGACAGGAGGGTTGCAGGTTCCAGGTCAGCCTCAGCAAGTAGTGAGGCTCTCGGCAACCTAGCCAGACCCTGTTTCAAAACAAAACAAGAAATAAAATAAAATGGGCTGGGAGTAGCTTGGAGGTAGAATGCCCCTGGGTTCAATCCCCAGTAACACACACACACACACACACACACACACACACACACACACAAATAAATAAATGAATAGATAGATAGATAGGGCTAGGAATGTGTTCCGAGGCAGAAAACCAAAACCAAAACAAAAGAAAAAAAAGAAAGAAAGAAAAGAAAGGAAGGAAGGAAGGAGGAAGGAAAGAAGGAAGGAGCTCTCGTCTGTACTGGCTTCCCCTCTGTCTGGAAGGGGCTCTTTCCCTGCCCAATGACTGTCGTGGCAGGCCCTGGTGCTCTCCGTTGTTAGAAGGCGGTAGAATGTTCTCTGGTCACTTGCAGTCCTCCGAGCAGTCCCGTCCAGCAGTAGAACGAGAACCCCCAGCACCTCTGGCACTCCTCCCTGCCCGGCTGGAGCTGGACCCGTCTAGGAAGGTGGCGGTGGACGTGGGGCCGTGCGTTGGTCCCTGTGTCTCTTCTCTGTCCCCTGCATGCCAGGGGTGAACCCTGAGGGGGTGGCGTGTCCAGGGAGAGAGGGCATTCTGGCCTCTGATGGCCTGGTTCGCACTCTCAGGGGCCAGCAAGTGTTTCCTTCTGACCTGCCCTCCCGAGAGGCCCTGGCGTGGCTCCTCAGACATGCCCTGCTGAGAACTTACTGGCCCCGTGCCCGTGACTGTCCTGTCCACCCCGGGCGTGTGGGGCAGGCCTCTGGGCTGGCCCTCTGTGCCCCCAGCAGTGGTCTGCACCCATGGGGCAGCAGACCTCCTCCCGGGCAGCTGCTCCTCTGCCTGGGTTGGCCGGGGCGGGCTCTGGTCACGGCCTCCTGCATCTGGATTCTCAGGAGGTCCAGCTGGTGGCCCCCTGGACCCTGGGGACTCAGGGCAGCCCCCTAGAAGCCCTGCCCTCCTGCACACAATCCCCAGAGAAAGCCCCCCATCCTCTCCTGGTCGCCTGGGGAATGTAGGAAACCGGCTGAGGGTGAGGAGGGATTGGGAGAGGATGTCACCCCCATCGGCCCTCCAGGCAGCTGGCTGGGACACGTCCTGTCCCTCCACGGGTGGCCTCCTGGGAGAACCTGCCAGAGTCCATTGTTCAGGAGGCTGGGGGTCAGGAGGGGACAGGAGGTCGCATGGCTGGTTAGAGGAGCCTCATGCACTGCCTGCTTCCTCTGCCTCCTCTTGCAAAGTGGGGCTCTCACGATGACCTTGAGTCGAGTCCCCTGTCCCCCAGGGCCTTGCACTGACGCCGAGGCAGGGCTGAAGTCGCCAGCCACACTCTGAACAAGGCTGTATGGGGCTTCAGCGAGGGGCTGGAAAGCTTCCTCCTCGGTCCGCGGGGACGGGACGGGAATGCAGTGACCGTTCCTGAGTGTGTCGCCAGGCTCCACATGGCTTCTTCTTCCTGGCAGGGTCCCGAGCGGTCCTTTGCAGTTCAGCAGTGCCTAAGGGTGAGCTGGAGTGCTGCCTGCGTTTGGCATAGTGATGGGAAGGTTTTCTGTTCAGATTAACGCTAATTTAAAATTGCGATTACAGTCTTAATTGTGTATATTTGGGGATCCCATTTGAGTCCTTGGGAATAATCACAGCGTCATATTTCAGGAGGTTATATTAAAATGCACAGATGTTCAAGTAGAGAAAGGTCCCGTGGGTGAGCCTCAGCGGGGCGTAGGGAGGGCATCCGAGACAGTTTCTTTTCTTTTTTTGCGGTACTGGGGATTGAACTCAGGGGCATTCTACCTCCGAGCTATACCCCCAGCCCTGTTTTTTATTCTTTATTTTGAAACCAAGTCTCACTAAGTTGCGGAGTGCCTCACTAGGTAGCTGAGGCTGGCCGCGAAGCCGGATCCTCCGGTCTCAGCCTCCCGAATGCTGGGATTACAAGCGTGCGCCACCACGCCTGGCTATCCAAGACAGTTTCTGCAGCAGGGTCTTCACCTGGCTTTCAGCACCACTCTAGGCCTTTGAACAGGAAGGCAGTGGTGGAATCCAGCCCTGATTGCCCCCTTATCGCAAGGGTATATTCTAGGACATTCCGAGAATTCGAGGAACCACAGAAAAACCAACCCTGTACAGACTGTGCTTTTTCCTATACATAATACCTGTGATCAACTTTAACTTACAAAATAGGCACAGCAAGAGAGTAACAGCATCAACTAATAACCAAATAGAACACTTGTAACAATGTGCCGTAAGGAAAATTATTTAGGAATCTATGAATGGAGCCGGGTGTGGTGATGCACACCTGTAATCCCAGTACTTGGGAAGCTGAGACAGGAGGACCGTGGGTTCTCGGCCAGCCTTAGCAACACGGGGCCCTCTGCAACTTAATATGACCCTGTTTTAAAATAAACAATAAAATAGGACTGGGGGTGTAGCTTAAAGGTTGAATGCCCTTGGGTTCAATCCTCAGGACTACACACACACACACACACACACACACACACACACACACATACACACTATGAATTGCTTATTTCTGGAATTTTTCACTTACTTTTTTCGGATAAAGGTGGACCATGGCTAGCTGAAACCCGGGAAATGGAAACCTGACACAGGGGACTGCCATTCAGGGCTGGCTGTAGCTGCACACCCTGACCGGGTGTCCCAGAGGTGAGAATATAATGAAGTCTTTTCTATCAAAGGATTAGTTTAAAGTAACCGCCATTTTGGAACCTTGTATAAGGTCCTGTTTGTGGGTCTCCATCTCCTGGGAATTACAAATGCCAATCCCTCCCCCAGCATCCTGTTCTAGCGGAATCAGCCAATCACGTGACGCTGTGAAGCTACACTCCCACCAATAGGAGTGTGGTGCAGACACTCATTAGGAATATAAAAACGGGGTGGGCCTCCGGGTTCAGTGTGCTTGCATGCTGCAAAAAGCAAACTCGCCTAGCCAAGCCATGTTCCAACACGTCTTTTCTTATGATACCATGGAGATTTGTTTCTAACACTGTCCTGCTTCTGTTGAGACGTGGTGGGAGTGGAGAAGCCACCGAGATGGGGACAGGAGGGCGGCAGCCAGGCCAGCTGTCAGGCTGTGTCCACACTAGCAAGCATGTGGGTAAGGTCCCAAACCCTGGAGAGCCCCGGGGTGCCTGGCAGCCCGGGACGTGGTGTTGCCCACTTGGTGCCCCGGCTAGGGCTGGCTTCCCACTTGGGATTCCTGGACGTGGGCACAAGTTTAAATTCTAGAAGGCAGCCCGCCTGGAGCACCTGCAGAGGGTCTGCATGCCTCTACCCTCTGCTCGCTGCTATGCTGCTATTGCTTCGGAGATGATGTGAGCTTTGTGCCAAGCTCTTTGTCCCTCAGGGAAGTGAGAGCAAAGTCCGGGGTGGCTTAGCGTGTGTGTGTGTGTGTGTGTGTGTGTGTGTGTGTGTGTGTGTGTGTTACTAGAGGTTGAACCCAGGGACACTCCAACTCCGAACTACACCCCCGCAACCCTTTTTATTTCCTTATCTTGAAACAGGGTCTCTCTGAGTTGCCCAAGGTTTTGCTAAGTTCCTGAGGCTGGCCTCGAACCTGCGATCCTCCTGTCTCCGCCTCCCAAGCCACAGAGATTGCAGGCATGTGCCACTATGCCTGGTGTGAACTGGGCACTTCCTGGGTCAGTCAGCATTCTTACTGCTCTAACCCAAAAGACCCGACCACACAACTTGGAGGATGGAAGGCTCAGTTGCTCACAGTTTCTTGGAGATTCCGGGTTCAGTCCACATGAGGCAGAGTGTGTGGATTTCTGGGCATAGCAACTGAAAACAGAGAGAGTGGGAGAGTACACAGCTTTGCTCTCACTTCATGGACGCCTTTGCCCCCTTTGCAACCAGGCCCTGGTGGGGGCCAGCCCTCAAAGCAGTGGGGTCAGGGGTCCCTCGATAGGTGGGGAATGAGACGAGGTCACGAGAATACGCTCACACTGCACGCAGTGTAGAAGTGCATCTATTTTGTTGTTGGTCCGTTGCAGTTTTATACTATTTTTTTGCAATGAGGCATATAGAACAGAAATTTTTACAGACTCGTTTTTCCAAAGGTTATCCTCAACCAGTTAGGGTTACAACACATATATAAAAATTCTTTTCCATTAGTTAAAATCTTTACAATTTTGTTTAGCCCCATTAAGCAGTGTTCTATCTTATCTCAGGTAGTTAGGGGGTTGCAGGTGGGACCAGGTAGTAGCTATTTAGATAAACTAGCAAAGTCTGTTTCTAGACTAATGCTTGTAAAAGGTTAATGCATTGGGTTGTCTCGAGGCACTGCTTGTTTTCAGCTAAGAGATCAGTATCTGTCAGGCCACATGTTTCTAAGAAGTTTTCCTTTATAATTAATATAAAAGCAAAATCCAAAGCAACCAAAATATCCAGGATATAATAATGCAAAGTGGGATATGGCACACATTCCTTCTTTTGGAATCTTCTGCCTTGCAGGACTCCAGCGGACTGAGCCTTGCTCAAGATCCAGCTATTAAGGAGCTGTGGCAAGGTCCGGCTTCGCTTCCAACATTGCTTCCTTCCCCCATGGGGGATGGAGGGGCATTCCAAATCTGAGCCATTCCTCTCCCCTTCAAACCTGTCCTCTCTTGGACTCAGTGTCTCCTAGGGTGTGAGTTCCCCGTGGGCAGGAGGGCCTGTGCCTTTTGTAACCTGGCACTGGGTTCAGCACAGAAAAGCAGCCGGGAGGCTATTTGAGGACTGACTGGTGCAGCCCTCCTCCTGTGCGTAGATATGTGCAGATGTGGAAGGGAGAGTGATAAAGAGACATCGGGAAAGAACGTGGACCTCAGGGGTCCCAGGGGCGTGCGTGGTTTGGGATGGTGCATGGAGGAATGTCAGGTGGAGTTTGCAGCCATGCCGCACTGCTGGCCCCAGGGAGGTCCTGGAGTCTGAGGGCGCCTGGAGGAGCAGGTGGAGGGAGGCTGGCAGGGGCTCCAGAGCCCTCCCCACCTTGCTGGGGGATGCCCTGCTTCCTTCTGCATTTAGAGTTTGCCCTGGAGAGTGGGGTCCTCCTTGTTCTCCCAGGAGTCTTGGGGAGCCCCGAGCTATGCTGAAGCCATGTAGGAGGTGAGGGAGGGAACACAGAGATTCGGGGGGTACCTTGTCGTCTGGCTGTGTTGTGACTGTTGGGACCTGCGTATAAATATTGTGTTTGGGATGGGGCAGGGGGCGGGAGGGAAGCAGCTCAGCACAGCGCAGTAGTTAACTGTGTGATTAACAAGTGGAGAGCCGTGTAGCTCTCACTCGAGACTTCTCAGGTGATCTCCTCACTGATAGTTGTTCTAATTTAAAACCATATTAAAGTGGGGTTTGGCAGTGCACACCTGTACAGACTCGGGAGGCAGAGGCAGGAGAAATGCAAGTTTGAGGCTAGCCTCAGGCACTTAGTGAGGCCCTGATGTTTCAAAACCAAAAAATAAAAAGGACTGGGGGAGCTGGGCGTGGTGGCGCATGCTTGTAATCCCAGCATTCGGGAGGCTGAGACCGGAGGATCCGGGTTCGTGGCCAGCCTCTCTGGGGGTATAGCTCGGAGGTAGAATATCCCTGAGTTCAATCCCCAGTACTGCAAAAAAAAAAATAAAATAAAATAAAAAATAAATAAATAAATAAAAAGGGCTGGGGGGTGTAGCTCAGAGGTAGAGGGTCTCTGGGGTCCGAGCCCTGTACCTCTCCTCCCCCACGTACAAATAAATAAAATAAAATCACATTGATTCGCACTGCCTTCCAAGGTGTCTGGAATAATAACCACCCTGGGTGTTGTTGGGATTGTTTTGTTAGCGATAGGGGTTGTGAAAATTTCAATTTGCCGAAAAGGGAGAAGAGAGGTTTTCAATGTGTGTTGGGGGTGGCCGCTGGCTAGAAATCTTATTGATTTTTGTTGTAAGCTCCATCCCTTGGACTGCTGGAGAGAAAGCACGATCTCCAAAGGGCCGTACTGCATTCCCGGGCACCTTAATGGAGTTGTGATGAAGAGAAGGGCCCCAGGCCTGTGCAGTGCGAGGGTTCATGTCTAGCGAGGCTGTGGGGCTGTCTGGGTCCCCACCAGGAGCCATGGGCTGCGGTTGGTGGAAAAAAAACTCATCGCTGTCACGCAGGCGTGGGGGCACGTGTGGGTCTCTGCCTCCTGGGTTTTGCGTTTTGTTAATCTTCTTCATTTAGATCTTGATTTTGCTGCTAATAGGATTTATTTTAAAGAGAATGCAGTCAGTCCTCTGGATCAGCAGATTCAACCAACCGTGGATCAAAAATATTTGGGGAAAAAAAAATTGCATCAGTACTGAACATGAGCAGACTTTTCTTTTGTCTTTATTCCCTAAAGAATATAGCAGAATGACTCTTTTCATAGCATTTATGTTGTATCGGGGATTAGAAGTCATTTAGAGATATTTAAGCCCATGAGAGGGCATGTATAGGTTCTATAAAAATAATAAGCCATTTTATATACAGACCATGAGTGTCTGCTGATTTTAGTTTCTGTGGGAACCCTGGGACTAATCCCCTGAGGATACTGAAGAATAATTGTATGTCGTTTAGAGACTGTGGTAGGCAGAAGAATAGTCTCCAAAGATGTCTACACTCTAATGCCTGGAACATATGAATCTGTTCCTTCACATGGCAAAAGGGACTGTGCAGACCTGATGAAGTTAAAAACCCTGGGGTGGAGAGTTTATCTTGGATTATCTGGGCGGGTCCCCATCATCATGACTGAGCTAGCCAGCTTTCTGTTACTATGACAAAATACCTGGGATATTCAACTTAAAAAGAGTAAAGGTTTATTTTGGCTCACAGTGTGGGAGGTTTCAGTACATGGTCAAGCAGGCCCACTCCTTTGGCCCTGTGGCAGAGCAGAACATCATGGCAGGAGCCTATGGTGGAGCAAACTTTTCATATCCAGGCCAGGAAGCTAAAGAGAGAGGAAGAGGAAGGGGCTGGCTCTTACCATCCTCTTCAAGGGCAGACCTAAGATCTCCCACTAGGCCTCACTCTCCACCCCCGTCTGCTGGTAACATCACGCTGGGGACCAAGCTGCGTCGACCTTTGGGGCGGCACCCCACACCCAAACTGTAGCAATACCAACCTTTGTCAAAGGGACAGGAAGAGTCAGAGGAGAGGGCAGAAACAGACATTGGAGTACTTAGCGCACGGGACAGAAGAAGGAAGGGTCCCCAAGCCAAGGAGGACAGGCGGCTTCTAGAACTTGGAAAAGGTGTGGAAACAGATTCTCCCCGAGATCCTCCAGAAGAGACTGGCCCAGCTGATACCTTGACCTCAGCCCAGTAAGTCCTGCTGTCTTAGTTTGTCGTGTGTTTCTATAACACATTACCACAGGCTGGATAATTTGTAAAGAAAGAGAGAGAGAGGAAAGAAATTTATTTCTTACAGTTCTAGAGGTCAGATATACCTTCTTGCTGTGTCATCCCTTGCTGGTGGAGATAGGTAGATAGATAGATAGCTAGATAGATAGATAGCTAGATAGCTAGATAGCTAGATAGCTAGCTAGATAGGTAGGTAGATAGATAGATAGATAGATAGATAGATAGATAGATAGGTAGATAGAACGAACATAAATGAGAGAGTGAGCTAGAGCCAAACTCATCCCTCAGTCAGAATCCTCCCCTGCTCCCGCGGAGCTCTCCTGACTCATCCGTGACTCATCACCTCTCCAAGGGCCCGTCCGTCAAGGCCATCGAGCTGAGGATTGCGTTCTCGGCCATGACTTTGGGCACGTTCCAGCCGTGGCACCTGCTGGGTTTCTGAACCCCAGAACTGTAAACAGCCGATCTGCGTTGCGTTCAGCCCGTGGATCGCTGTGACCGTCGGAGCAGCTGTGGGAAGCCCGAGTTCAGGGACCCTTCCTCCAGCCTCAGGGCGGCCTCGGGGTCGACCAGCTGTTCTCAGCGTGGCTGGGCAGCATCAGGACGACTGGCGCTTGCTCCATGATCCTCGGTGCCCTTGCACTTGTGGGGAGGCGCAGGAGTGGCCCCCTACTCTTCTGGGATGATGCACGCTGGGCCGTTGGCAGGAAACATCTTGTGGTGGTGGCTGAGCCAGGAGGACCCACAGTGGATCCCCGGAGCCAGTGCTGGGGTCTGCTGTCCGCTGGGAGGTGTTGTGGACACGCTTTTTGCCCCCACGCCAGCCACATGCAGTCTCCACCCCCTTGGCTGTGGCTGAAATCCTCCTGTCTCCTCACTCTCCCAAGCACTGAGCTTACAGGCGGGGCCGAGAAGCTGCAGTGTCCTTAAGAGGCAGCGTCTGTGCCCTGCTCCTGTGGGGCCAGAGCCACTGGGGGATGGTGGCACGGCCTGTTCACCCGCCTGTTCTGCCCCCGGCAGTGGGTCCCTTGAGCTGCCTCCAGGGCTCGGGATGAGGTGGCCGTCCTCATGCCCGGCGTTTGCAGCTTTCTGTGTTTTTTTTTCCTTGACTTCCATGATGGGCCCAGGGCACAGGAAGCCGGCAGCCTGTGTTCCACCAGGGGGAATGGAGGGGCAGGCTGTGCAGCCTCCTGGGGCCAGAGAGCCCTCTCTGTGTCATCATAGCAATGAGCTCCCTTAAAACCAGAGCTTTCCAGCCTCCAAGAAGCACCTCCCAAGGCCAGCCCCACACTTAGCCCTCCCTGGGAGCCTGGCCATCTTCCAGATACCAACCAGTTTCTGTGATTTTTTTTCCCTCTAAATTGCTCCTGTTGGAAGTGGAAATTTTCGACTCTGACTAATGCTTCTGCTTTAAGATGTGCTGTCAAGCAACTTATTTATAAATAAAGCGGCGTTTCAAGGAACGCTCACAAACCGAAAGATGATTAGCAAAGCGAGACCTGGATCCAAGTCAGGTTCTCTGCCCTCTGCCTGGCAGGGTGTGGGAAGCAAGGTGTCCCACACAGGGACGTTAAGAATCTGGGTCCTGGCATCTCCGAGAGGGGCGATGGAGCGGTTGGGTGTTTCTGTGTGCGGAGGGTCGCTGTGTTGGGGGGGGGGCATTTGCATACGTGGTTCCATTCGATTTTCGTCTGAGCGGGTGCAGAGGGGAGCCTGGGGCTCGAGGGGCGCAGGGCTGTGTCTGGTCACCGGCTCCTGAGAGCAGGCGCTGGTGTTGGTGCCAGGCCAGGCCTCTCTAGGAGTTCCTCTGGTATGTACGTTTCATTTCCACTTCGCAACACCTGTCCCCTGCCTCTAGGGATTGGGCCCCGGGGGCATTCAACCTCCAAGCTACTCCCCCCAACCCTGTTTTTTTGAAATGGTGTCTCATGAAGTTGTTGAGGATCTCACTAAGTTGTGGAGACTGACCTCGAACCTGAAATCCTCCTGTCTCGCTGTCCCAAGTACTGAGATTACAGGTGGGCGCCACCACCTCCAGCTGAGTTCTGATTATTTTTAGAGAGAAAGAAACAACAACAACAACAACAACAAAAACACGTTCAAAGGCTAGGCATGGTGACACATGTCTGTAATCCCAGTACTTGGGAGCCTGAGACAGGAGGATCACAGGTTCGCGGCCAGCCTCGGTTACTTAGTGAGGCCCTCTGCAACTTAGTGAGACCCTGTTTCAAAAACAAAGAATAAAAAAATAGGGCTGGGGGTGTAGCTCGGAGTGTAGCTCGGAGGTAGAATGCCCCTGGGCTCAATCCTCACCTCTAAAAAACAAACAAACAAAAAATCCACGTACAATTCTTGGACCCTGAGGTGGAGGAAAAGTTTGCTCTTCTTTGAGAGAGCTTTTGCTTTCCTTTTTAGCTTCCTGTCTTGTATGACTTCAGAATTTTTGAAGGGGAATTTTGGAATTTTTAAAAGGATTTTTTTTTGAAGGGGACTTTTTGAAGAGAATTTTTTTTGTCTGTTTGGTGAGCCCACTTTTGTCTTTCTGGAGATTTCTGTGTTCCCATATCTCCCCTCTCTGTGCACGCACCAGCGTCAGTTAATGAGAATTTCTTCCTTTTTCCTTTTGTCCTCTGTGGTAGTGCTCCGTGGTCTTACTATCCCTGTTCTGCAGTGGCAGGCAGAGGGTGACAATCTGTAACACAGCAACACCCTTTGGCTCTGGTGGGGGTGGGGGGCTCCCGGCACCTTCAGTAATGTCACCTTGAACAGCATTATGGGAACGTGCCTCATGGTGAGGGGGGCCTCTGGGGTAAGTGCTGGTGACTGAGAAATGACAGAGGTCCGTGAGGGTTGGTAGGATTACCTGGCACAGCCACCAAGTCCAGCTCGGGAAAGCACCACAGAGCCCAAAGCTCCTCCTTAGAAATGGAAGAGGTTTGCCTTGGCTTTGCTTGTTCTGCTTCTTCTTCCCTGGAGGAGAGAAGATGACTACGATCCATGGCGGGGTGGCTGGGGATTTCCGAGAGCCCGGGCAGGTCATCGGAGCGAGTGGCAGGCACGTGCATTGCTCAAGTACAGACTGCGGTGTTCCCGAAAGTTCTGGAAAAGCCACCACCCCAGGAAGTGGCTCTGGCCTGGCGTGCAGCTGTGTGCACACCGGGCAGGGGGTGCTTGCAAGGACCAGAGCGTTCAAGTGACCGTTCAATGGAGACAGCAGGTCAGGGGCAGAGTGGCTTTGGGGACAGGAGTACCGGGGCATCTGCAGAAGTCCCAGGTGACTCTCCAGGATGCTGGGATAGGAGTGTGAGCCAGCCAGTCCCTTCGGATCACAGAGAGAGGCGTCTGCCCTCGTGGGAGGCAGAACTTCCTTTTGTCGTTGCTGTCGCTCATGAACTTGCAAGTTGCAAAGATAACCCAGAGACTCCCGTGCACCCCTCACCCACTTTCTCCTCCTGTGAACATCTTCCATCACAGTGGTTCCTTTGGAGCAATGGTGCCACCAACTGTTAGCGTTCGAATCCGGAATGCACCCCGAAGTTCCACATGTTGACGGCTTGGTCCCCGATGTAGCCATGTCCGAAGGTGGGGCTTCGGAAAGGGATTGATCATGACAGCTTTAGCCTCATCCATGGGTTGGTGCTTTGAGGAACTGGTAGTTGAATGAACTACTGAGAGACGGTAGAAATGTAGGAGGTGGGACTTAATTGAAGGAAATGGGTCCGTGTGGGTGTGCCCACAGGGGGCTATATCCTGTACCTGTGGTGGCTGCTCTTCCTCCTCCTCCTCCTCCTCTTCCTCCTCCTCCTTTCTTCCTCCTCCTTCTCATCTTCCTCTTCCTCCTCCTCCTCCTCCTCCT
>PVLC010012233.1:0-44580 GCA_004027655.1 Graphiurus murinus | reverse complement strand
GGTTCACTTCATTGAGTGACCTTGTTATGATTGTGTAGGTACATCATGTGCTTTAGGGTGTCCCTCTGCCCCATGCATCCACTACAATTAAACCAACTTCTTTGCTTATTGAGGATCTCTCTTTTTCATCTGGAGACCCTCCTATGCCCCATCTTCTCCCTAGCATCCACATATTAGGGAGAACATATGCTTCTTATCTGTGATAAAATTCCACATCCTAGAAGAGGAAATTAGGTCCCTTCAGGCTGTCTCCTAGCTCCCTCCCTCCATTCATTCACTTATTCATTCATTGAACTAGTCAGTTTCATTTACTGGCTGCCTTTCCCTGTCCTGGCCTCTATTCTAGACTCTTGAAGACATCAGCGAACAAAAGAAAGATACCAGCTTTCATAAAGCTTCTATTCAGAGTGAAGGTGTGGAGGGAAAATATAATAATTAATGCACATTTAGATAAGCGAATTATAGAGTGTTAGAAAGTGAAATATACAATGAACAAGTGCAGCAATGGGTACGTGAGGAGGGGGGATGAGGTATTGCCTAGAGCTGCACTCAAGAGCCTCAGAGAGAAGGTGGCATTGTGGAAAAGAACAGAAATGAGTGGGGAAGTAGACTCCAAGAGAAGAGCATTCCAAGCAGAGGATGCAAGTCAAACTCTAGGTTGGCAGCAGACTGGCATGTCAGAGGAAAAACAGGGAAACCAGTCCTGCTGGATAAAGGATAAGAGCTGAAAATAAAGCAAAGTCTTGAAGGTAAAAAGAGGCTGCTCATGCAGAGCCTCATAGAGCATTCTCCTGACTTTGGCTTTTGCTCTGAATGAACTGTGAACCATTAGAGAGTTTTGAATAGAAGGAAAACATCATCTAACTGCCTTTTTTTTTTTATTTAATGGGGATTGAACCCAGGGGTATTCTACCTTTGAGCTATACCCTCAACCTTTTTTTTTTAAATTTAATTTATCTTGATTATTTTTAGTATTTTCTAATTTTAATTTACTTAGGGTCTCGATAAGTTGCTGAGGGTTTCACTAAGTTACTGAGGCTGACCTTGAAACTATGATTCTCCTATCTCCCAAGTACTGGGATTATAGGCATGCACCACCATGTCCAAGTTAACTGTGATTCTAAAAGGCTTCTTTTGGCTGCTGTTTGAGAATCCACGCTGGTGAGTTGAGGGGATGCAGGAGAGCCTTGAGGAGGTACTGCAGCTCCAGAGGAGATTTGAGACTTGGTGAGGCTGGTGTTGGCTGGCACATGGTGAAGAGTGGCAAGATTCTGTATCTGTTTTAAAGTAGGGTCAAGAGGATTTGCTGATGCACAGTGTGTGAGGTGTGAGGGAATGAGCAGAATCAAAGAACACCAAATGTTCCTACCTCTTAGCATCTCACCTCAGCCATCCTAGAATGCTTACAAGAATTTGTCTCTTAGCAGGAATGCCAAGAGCTTACTACACAGGCTCTTGGCTTTAACTCCCACATAGTTATACTTTATTCTTACCAGAACAGTGACAAATATCTTTTCAAAACTTAGATTACTAAAAACCTGTACTGAATTCTCATTATACTTAGAAAACCTATCTCTTAAGATGAGCTTAAGATATATGCACCATCTCTCTGGCCTTCAGTACAGTCTCTCTCTTTATTCATTCTGCTTCAGCCATCACTTGCCTTATTACCATTTTTTAAACAAGCATACATTTCTGTTCCTTATAATCAAAGTTTTTCTATTTAATGGGTAGTTCTTCCCCAGAATTCTCTGTGGCACACTCTTTTCCATGATTGCCGTTTCCCGAAATATCATTCATCTGGGATGCGGTTTCTGAATCAATGAAGTCAACTCCCCAAAACTCACATGTATTTTATTTTATTTATTTCTTGTTGGACTCAAGCTTTTCTAATTTCAGCCCAACAGACCATGAGTAGAAAGTACTGAGTCATTTCCCATTAAATCCCCCAGGCAGAGTCCTTCTCAACTGGAATGGACACAGTCTAATGGTGAGTTTGCAAGATACACTAAAAAAAGAAAGTCAATGAGAAGATAATGAAGATAGCTAGAGAATAAAAGCAAATATTATGATCAAAAGAACAACAAAACTGAAAGCTGATCTCTTAATAGAAACAATGGAAATAAAGGACAGTAGAATAATATCTTTTCCAGGGTCCATCTGCTTCTTCACAAGAAAGAACCTTTTTTGAACTTCCAACAGGCTAATCAGAGAATTTAAAAAAAAAAAAAAAAAAAAAAGAGGGAATAGTTTCCACCTTATTTTATGAACTTGTGTATCCTGGATTACAAAATGAATCATAAAATCTCTAATGAAGAAGTCAATCTATTCATGAGCATAGATATAAAAATACTAATCACCATATTAGCAAATCAAAACAAGAAGCATGAAAAAAAGATGATAGATCATGAAAACACTTGGTTTTATTCAAGAAATATAAATGATTTGAACATTTGAAAATATCTAAAAATAATTATTCACCATATTACTGGATTGAAGAAGAAAAATAATTTGGTCACCCTAATAGTTGCAAAAAAAGTATTTGCTAAAGTTCAACATCTATAAAATCATTTATCAAGTCCAAAATAAATATTCATCTGATAATATTGATAACTGGATAATAGATAATTAGAAAAGTTACAGATAATATTGCAGTTAATGATATCTGACATGTGTGAAAACAAGATATCTACTATATTACATTCCTTCAAGATTGTACTCATGATTGTAACAGTACAAAAAAATTCTAAGAATTGGAAGGAGAGATAAAATTGTCTATTTAATAGTAAGTTGTCAATGTGTGATAAAAATTCCAAATAATATGTAAAAAGTACTGTTTGAATAAATGTATATAGCAGAGCTTTTAAACTTCAGTTAATTATACACAAATAAATTGAATTTTATGTACCTGAAAAATGTAACTAGAAAATGAAACAGTACTAGCATCTTCATTAACTTGAAAATAATCATCTAAGGATAAATCTCACAAAATATAAATAAGACTCTACACGAAAAAGTTTATAAAATATTATTTTACAAAGATCTGAGTAAATAGAAGGTATCAGTGTGATCACTGACTGGGTAATGGTTAAAATCTTAATAAAGAATAATTTTATCTCAAGTAATTCTACATACACAATACCATTAGAAATTTTCACTTCTTTATGCAAATTATATAAAAGAGGAAGAGCTATTGACTAAACGTCTATAGTTATTCAAAGACCCAAGGAAATTCAATACATTTTTTATATAAGTATGAAACTATCAACACATTGCTGAAAGACAGGATGGTAGCTACATTTAGGGAGGAGAATTGGGATATTAGTTGGGTAGGTACAGACAAGGATGTCACACTCTGAAGTGCTGGTCTATTTCCTGAAAAGAGCCACAACATATTAAAGAACTGAGTTTCACTAGTGATAAACCAGTGGCTCTACATTTACAATTTGTTGGCCATTCTTATTCATATTTTAATTTTGAAAACAATTCTTAAAAAGATACACATGAAGGTTATGTGTATTCCTTAATTTAGTTCTAATATGGAAAAGGAACTGAAGAAGCGTTTTGAGTAATAGTAGAGGAATTTAAATATAAATCTTTGTACTCACTGCTATTAAGGAAATATTACTAACTTTGTATGTTGTATCACAATGTTTGTGATTGGATTGAAAGTGTCTTTATTTGTTATAGCAGTATACACTATCTAATGAAGTTAATGTATTTTTATAATACTCATTATACATTTTTTAATGCAAAACACTTTTATTATAATAATAAAAATTAAGGAAGAATGTGCACCAGACTAGTTCCTGTAGAATAGTTGTCTCATTTGGGTGATTATTATTATTTATTGAATGTCTGAGTGAATGAATGAAAACCTAATCAGCAACTGGAAGATAATTATTTCTGAAAGCCAAAATCAAATTTTATTAAGCAATAAATAGGATTACCACAAAACCGTTTATTTTTATTTAAGGAATTTCAGAGAAAATTTCAGAATGAGGCCAGAGATATGAGATTGTGTGCAATTAGGGTTTTATCAATATAATTATTAACACATTAATTATATGAAACAATGGGCCTCAGTGTATCATTTTCATAAATGCATATATATTGCTTTGATAGTCTCCAACTTCCCTATTATCCTTTCTTCTTCTCTCCAGCCCTCCTTCCCCTGGGTCTCTCCCTCTTTCCTGAAATCTCATCTTTTACTTTCAGGTATTTTTATCATCATTATTATTTTTCAATTTCCATGTTTGAGAGAAAAAATGCATCAAAACTTTTTAACCAACATGTCAATGAAAAACATATGACTCATTCAACTGAATTTGTACTTAAAGTTTTTATAATAGCACTTTTTATTGTGTTAAATGTTTTTTTCAAAACAGAGTACTTTTCCTTGGAGCAAGGGAATTGTCCATCTATTAGAAGTTAGTTATCTGACTTTTATTGCACACATGGGCACTATATATGATAGGGTCTTGCACAAACTGTTCTTTGGTTAATATTATTTATTTATTCATTTATTAAACCTAATATTTGATTACTTTTGCTTGATTTTTTATTTTGTTTTAAAATTCAGTGAAATGGAAGCTGGTGTTGAATGAGACCAGAAAAACATCAATTAACTACTGTTTTTAGTTATTTAGAGTAATCCTGTCTACCATAATGGGAACCTTTAGGATAGTAGAGGCACATTAAGTAGACCCACCTTGGATGAAGAGGAACTTTCTTTCAATTGCTCAAATTCTAACAAGATATCATCTTACTGAACTATAAATTCCATTTGAGTACTTTTCAAAACTTCTAAATTTTTTGAAAGAAATTGAAACTGAGAGAGGAAATCTTTTGTGACAAGGCCTTGCCTGAGGCTAAGTTTGATTTAATTTTTATAAAAGCTCCATACAGGAGAGCAAGACAAACAGATACCTAGTTTTATCTGTTTGTTTATGTGGTAGAAATCTACCAAAGGTTGTAGATGTTACTGGAGAATCTACCTCAAAATCTATAATTATAATTCATAGTAGTCTTCAGGGACCTTCTGAATTAACATTGACTTTCTTCCCCAACACCAATGTGTCCATTATTCTATGATATTTTTGCAGGCTGCTTGTGTTTCCAGCCAAGAAGCTTTATACAATATTTATATTCTGCTACATTCTTGTAATTACACCTTTCCTTGAAGCTATTAGCAGTAGTGAGAAAATGATTTTTTTTTTTTTCATTTCATTTCATTGGAATTTGTCTTCCAGCTAAGTCCCAGATTATTACCATGGAATAGTCTGCATTCTTTCTCCTCCACCAGCAACACATTTACTGTAAGAATTTAAGGATGAAGAAATCCTAAATACTACACCAAATAAGTAGAATACTCAATTTAGAAACTTTTAATTGTCTGTATTAATGGTGGTTTGCATAAACCAGATAAACTGAAGCCAGGAAACACTTGATGCTTTTCTTAGCATCTGAATTAAGCTCTCAATTTCTCATCTTTCTTTCTTCCCTCAGGGTAGGTCTCCACAGTTTAAAATGAGCAGCAGAATTCAGATGATTTGATATTCTGTGTCTTTCTTTCATCATCCTCTTTTGAGTTGAGAG
Organism: Graphiurus murinus; assembly: GCA_004027655.1. NCBI lineage: Eukaryota > Metazoa > Chordata > Mammalia > Rodentia > Gliridae > Graphiurus > Graphiurus murinus. The sequence goes on along the minus strand of PVLC010012233.1, from coordinate 38,982 downwards.
TAAAAACAAAGAGATGGTGGTTCAGAGTAGGTGAAATGAGATATAGTAGCTTCATATTGTGCATAATTTAGTACAGGATAGTGGCTATTCTCTTAATGTATATTAGCATGAAAGTTTTTTGAAATATTTTATATTATTATGATATTTTCCACAGATCAAAACACTGATGTGTGTATTCAAGTGTGTGTGAGTGAGATTTCTTTTTGATATTTTTTCTGGGCAGAGGAAAAGAGAGCAGTACATAAAGTGGGTTAGTGAACATTCTGTGCTTAGCTCTAAGTACCTTATCCAAACAATGCACTGACATTTCAGTTGCGTAAGAGGTAGCAGGAATCATTATCAGTTATGACTCATCAGGATGACAATTTGTTTTAATGCCTCAATCATAACCTTCGAAACAAATATTTAAACTGGGCTATTTATATATCATCAGGTCATACATAGGTGGTGCATTAAATGGATTTTTTTTCTGTCATAATAGTGGAATATTCTTGCAAAGATGAACAGAGAAAATTATCCTGAACTAGCTGATTTATAGTATGTTATTAAAAGTATTGATGCAGTTGTTGTAAAGGCTCTATGAATAAATTTATGTTTTTCAGGATTCACACATATCTGGAGTCATTCTCAAATTTCTGGAGAAATTTTATTTTCTCTTAGAGTGATAAGTACATTTAGTCATTTTTATCTTTGGACCATTTTCTGGTGTCATGCACAAGTCCATATACAAGTGACTGGGGATAACTTAGTGAGCAATGCCGATAAGATTCAAGCTCAAATGGAGTAGTTACATTTGCAGAACACTTAACATGTGCCTGACATTGATTTTAATCATTCTCCTAACAATTCTATGAGGCTGGTATCAATATTAGACTTATATTACAGATGATGGTTCTGGGCAGTAAATGGTTCAAAATTGTTTTTTGGTGTGTAGAAATGATGGAACCTAGATTCAAACCCTGGCAGAGTGGATACAGAGTGTTTGCTTTGACTATACCATGTTATGTCTCAGTGTGAACGCAATGGAACTTATATGTATGTGTGTGATGACAATGATAATAAATAAGGAAATAAGTAAAGAAAGTAAATAGAAAGTGAAGGGGAAATTCATCTGGTCTTCTAGAATATTTCTAAATTTTCAGACAACCAGAAGTAGGAAAAGCAGTAACCACAGGATAAAAATATTTTTTTAAGCATTAAGTATCATATAATACAGGGAAACAAACCAGGAAATCTCAGGACACTGCTAGGTTTTGATGAGGTGGTTTTTCTATTTCAGACCACTAAAGGGCAGGATTTGGCTACCTGTACATAAATGCATTTTATCTCTCCCTCTACTTTACATCAGCCAGTTTCTCACATGTGTAAATTTTGTGAATTAGTACGGTTTCATCCCCCTTTCTTTAAAAGACACCTATGAGACATCTATGATGTATACATTCACTTTCATCTCATTTCAGGCACCCTTCCCACCAAGGCCAGGGAGAGGATTAGGTCATAAGCAGTCATAAGCATACTGGAAAAATGTATTCCCTGGAAATACCTGAAAGCCACTATACTTAATTCCAAGTGCCCCCAGAAACACATTTTTTTTTTTTTTTTACCACATCTGTGCTTAAAATAATAGGCTAAGTAGCATTGTAGTAACATATGTTTCTAAATCTTAGTATCTTAAAAAGTAGAAAGTTATACTTTATATAGAGTTCCTGATAGACCAAGGATTATAGAAGCTCCAATATGATATAACTATGCCATATGGAACACAGAACTCATTGAGTCACCTCACTGAGGGAGAAGATATTAAGATCTTTACTCTTATTATACTACCCAAAGGGTTACAAAAATTGTGATACCCGGTTGTAATTTTGTTAAGAACCACTAGAACCACTGTCTATGCTGCAGTATACTCTTCTAGTCACCAACTACTAATTTTCTCTTTTGTATATTTACAATACACTCTGCCCTTTCCAAAGGAATCCAGTCAACTGAAAATCAATCTAGCTGACATTCTGAGCTCATGGGCCAGGAGGTCTAGCTGATAAGTGCTGCTTTCTCATCAAGTTTGGAAGTGACATCTTTACATATAGGAAAAAAAATATGAGATCCAAAGACAAGTGATCTATCCACCCAACGGTGAATATCATAAGGTGGTAATAAAGGAGAGATCCACAGTAAGTATTGCCATGTGGGAAGAGGAAGAAGGAGGGCGACAAAATAGTCACTGGCATGTATTATTTCTCAAACTCCATTGGAGAGAAAACAGGAGTGGATGGAAAGTGTTCCTTAAATAAAATTTAATTTACCTCCTTGCACATTGTTCTTATTGGTCTGTATTTCTACTGTACCAATGTTATTTCTTTTAATTTAATTTATTTGGCTGTATCTAAAATGGGCATCAGGACAAAAATGAGTGAATTGGTAACTGAGTAGCTTTCTCAACTAACTTCATGCTATTTAAGGGTTAAATTTTGGATAGTTATAAAATTATTTTAGTTCAGACTTGTGTTTTGTTTGGGAGGTCAATTTTTTGAAAAATATAATAGGTTTGTTATATTTATGATTCTAGTCCATTCCACATTCTAGTGACAACCTTACAGTACTTTCCCATCCCAAACTCTCAGATCAGTTCTATTCTGATTTTTTTTTCTCCTTTGTATCTGTCTCACTTTATATAGTTACCTTGAGAGCATCAGACTTTCTCTTAATCATATTTTGCCCTGAGCTAAAAATTTTAAAAACAGGCAAAACTAATCTACGGTATTAAAAGTCAGGACAGTGCTTTCCTTGGTGAATAGGGACACAGGAAGCATGCCAGGAATTTCTCAGGTACAGGAAACATTTTATTTTCTAATCTGGTTACAAAGGTGTATTTATTTAGTGAAAATTAATCAGACTGCATATGATATTTCAAGTAAAAATATTACCTTAAAAAACATAATATAGAATTAATCTTCCTTTACTGACAGACTAGATAATTTGACCTATACTCTTAGAACAACCAGAAGAGGGGACAAAAATATGCAAATAAACACTTATGCTTTAGAAGACGTAAGTTAGGTAATGTTTCAGTTAGCATTCTCACTGTTGTGACCAAAAAACAAACAAACAAAGACAAAAAAACTGACCACATAACTTAGAAGAAAGATTTATTTGCTAACAATTCTGGAGATTTCAGAGGTTCAGTTCAATAAGACTGGTTATGTGAGTGAAGCTCAGGTCATGGTGCTGGGAAGCAGAAAGAGTGAGGCAGAAAATAGAATCACGAAGGAGAGACCATATATAATTCCCAAGCCCACATCCCCAGGTATCCTCCTCAGCAACCAAGCCTCATATTCAACATGGATGCCTGTTTTTGTGAGGTCTAGGGAAATATTCTGAATCAAACCATAAAAAGTAATAAGATAGAGAATTACAGGCCAATATCCTGGAGAAGAAAATAACCAGAGAACTAGGTGTACTATTGAGTAGACTTCTATTAGAGATATCTATTATTTCTTAAATAGACAGCAGAGATAACAAGTTGAGGAGACCTGAATAAGGAAGATCCACTGGGCAAAACAGATAACAAGTGAAATTCAGAGTTAGCAAAATAAGGTACACTTGTATTCATCTCTGATAATGGTTTGGGGGACTGAAGTGCTGTCTATTCAGAATAGAGATGCTGTCTTAACTAGTGAAGCTCAGTTTTTAACCCTCTCAAACCCTGTTAGGTCAAGGTGACTTATGATTGTTGTTACCTATTATAGGCTACATGTTTGTGTACCCAAAATGCATATGTTGGAATCTCATCCCTGATTTGATGGTATTTATAGGTGGGAACTTTGAAAGGTGATGTTGATGTTCTGATAATGTTAGACCCTTCATGAATAGGATTATTTATAAGTGCCCTTACAAAAGAAATTTGAGAGAGTTCTCTTCTTTTTTTCTACAGCAGGAAGATGGCCAGGACATCTATGAACTAGGAAATTGACTCTTACCAGACACCAAATCTGTTAGTTACTTGGTCTTTGACTTCCCAGACACCAGAATTGTGAGAAACAAATTTCTTTTACATATAAACCTTTTGTTCTATGCAATTTTGTTACAGCAGCCCAAACAGACAAAGACACTACTCCTAGACTAATTGTCTGCAGATTAAAAATTATGTGGAGCCTTACATTATTCACAAGTCTTATGCAATGTATTTCACTTTTAAATAAAGGCATAAAGGGAGACAAAGTTTTATTTCTCAAAATAAAGAGAAAAAACTGGCTATATAAACAAATCTATAGAGGATCAAAGTAATTATCAGATACAACTTAAAGCTGAGTCTGAAAACACAAAGTGCTAAAAAGATATGGAGCAATGGGATCTCAGATACATTTTTATCTCACTGGGAGGTGTTAAAATTGGAACAACCACCTTCAAAAACAACTTGGCATTATTTTATAAAATTTAGCACCACTACTTCCTTAACTTGGTGATTTAATTACTTACAATAACACTCAAGAGAAATTCAGACAGGAGGCAATATAGGATTTGTGGGCTCTGAAACTTATGTAATATTGTGCATACTAATGAGTAAAAGTAATATAAAATTATAAATTCAGATTATGTATAGTTCTTTGGAAAAAAACTTCAAGGGAAATATCTGAAATGATTTTCATGAATTTTACAGTAAATTTGCCTGTAGCATGTCAAAAGACATTAGCAGAAAAACAATGAACAAAACGAAAGAAAGTAAACCAGTGCTGGGTAATATGGGTGACAAGATCAAAGTAGTGGAGAAATCAAGGAGGCAGTGAATTCTCTTCTAAATTTAAAAACAAAATCTGTTTAGATATAATTAAAATATCATAAATGATATATATTTTTAGTATATGAGTTTTTACATATATATGCATATGTGAAGCCATCAACACAATCAAGATGGAAAGAAAATGTATCCATTATCCCCAGAAGACTCCCCACACCCTTTCCCTTTTCTATCCTCTTCTGTAGGAAATTATTGATTAGTACTACTATAGATTAGTTTGCATTTTCTAAATGTTTTATATAAATGGAATCACAGAATATATATGATACTTTTATCCAGTTTCTTTTACTAAATGTATTTTTTAATGGTACTGAGGATTCAACCTAGGGGCATTCTACCTCCAAGCTATATCCCCAGCCCTATTTTTTTTTCTGAAACAGGGTGTCACTAAGTTGCAGAGGGCCTCACTGAATAGCTGAGGCTGGCCACAAACCCGGATCCTCCTTTCTCAGCCTTCTAAGTACTGGGATTACAAGGGTGCACCACCATGCCCTGCTTAAATGTATTGTTTTAAGTATACTTATAATGTATTTCTTATTATTAGTGAGTACTATGGCTGACCTCATTTTTTTCCAAGGACAAATTTTCATGGGTCCACTTAAAGGGTAATCAAAGATATTGCTGAAAGAAACCAGGTGAAGTAGGTAGAACTGCCCAGCAGGCAACAGAAACTGAAGATTAAAATGGAGTCTTTGTTCTCACTGAAAAAAAGTGTAGCAGCCAATATCAAAGATGACAGACTCAATGGAACACTTTAAATAGTCATGGGTATCTTGGGAATGCTTGGATAGAAGAACCCGAGAAATGCTTGATTTCTTCTTGGGGTAGTTCTATCAATTGCATGTAGACATGCATTTTTATAAGAAATTCTATAGCATGATGCAATGCCTTTGAGATTTAAAATCCTAGTCCTACTATATAATGATCATAAATATATGAGGAGATTAATAAGCTTCTCTGTGCCCTAGTTTACCTGTATGAAAAATAAAGAAATCAGTATCTACTTGCTTTGAATATGGTTTGATTTTGTGCCCAAGGGTCCATGTTCTTGGTCCACAATGTAACAGTATTAAGAAGTAGTAGACAGTATTGAGTGGCGGCAGTCCTTATAAGAGACGGGGCTTAGTTAGTGTGCGGTAATTAGGTCCTTGGGATGTTATATTTAACTCTCACAGGAACTCAGCTTCTTTGAGAGTGAGTTATTAAGAAAAAAAATAGGAAGGAAGAAAGGAAGGAAGGAAGGAAGGAAGGAAGGAAGGAAGGAAGGAAGGAAGGAAGGAAGGAAGGATGTCTGCCTTCTGAATCATTCCCTGGCCTCCTGTTTCCTATGTGATTTCTGTATCTTGTGTATGTTTCACCATGATACCATCTACCACATTCTGAGGCAGCCAAGAGGGCTCTCAGCCTCCTGTCAGCAAAATAAATGACTTTTCTTTATAAAGGTCCAACCTTGGACATTTTGTTATAACAACAACAAAAAAAAAAAACACGGACCAAAACAGTACCTATCACACAGGGTTTTTGTGAGGACTACTTAAGATAGTATGTGAGAAGTGTTTAGAAGAGAATCTGGTAAGCTATAAGCCTTCAGTAAGGGTTAGCTATTTTTTGTGAGATGAAAAAAAACACCAAAATATGCATATCAAAATTCTAGTGATAGGTTTCTTTGGTTGGTGGCTATTGAAAATTCTTGTTTCAATCGTTGATCTCTTCTACATTTTCCAAACTCCTGAAATGGGCAAATAAAATGAGTGAGTGACAATATTTTTAGGAAAGTACATTATCATCCCAATAGTCTGATTAACTTTGTTAAATATTTCTGAGGCTCGATTTTGAGTGAAGTGATTGTGTACAAGCCCTCAATTATAAAGTTGAGACTGCTGGAAAGTATAGCTTCTAGCCTATCGTGTTCTGTCATGATGCTCGTGTTCTGTCATGATGCAAGGTGGAAAGTCTCAGGAGCTCACACCTCTACAGTCAAAGAAAATGTAGCTTCTGTTAGTGCAAATTAGAAAACATTTCTGGCAAGGGGCTAATACAGCCCACCAATCAGTAAAGTGAGGTTGGTTGCTGATTTATTAAACAACTCAAGGATCAGTTCCAAACCACAGTCCTCTCAGAGTTTCGGTAATCCACACCATCTCTGTCACGTTTAATGTGTGGAGCTGCTGCTCTGCGGAGCCTTAGTCACTACTGCTACTGCGGCTCTCCACCACTCCAGTTGATTTGAAACAGAAGCAGCAGCCCTGTATGATGTAAGGCCACTTAATGATTAATTAGTCCCTCTCTCATGCCCCACATGAAGAAGATGCTTTTGCCTGAGCCATGATTAGCTTCAGAGTCGCAGATGTTGGAACAGTTACCTCATGATGATGCTGTGCTGTCAGTTGATATGTTTAGGTATCTTCATACTTGGTGATCTAATTGCATTGCCAGAAAGTTTTTGCTTCCTATTGTCCTTAAAACAGCATCCTCAGCAGGGCGTGGTGGCGCACGCTTGTAATCCCAGCATTTGGGAGGCTGAGACCGGAGGATCTGGGTTCTCGGCCAGCCTCAGCTACCTAATGAGGCACTCCGCAAATTAGTGAGACTCGGTTTTAAAATAAAGAATAAAAAATAGGGGTGGGGGTATAGCTCGGAGGTAGAATGCCCTTGAGTTCAATCCCCAGTACCGCAAAAAAACAAAACAACAACAACAAAAAAAAAACAGCATCCTCATGGAAATCCCATAGATGCTTATGGAAGAAATAGATGTAAACACATTCAACATAAATGCACCAGTGTTATTTATATTCATGTATATGCATGTATTCATGTATTTTTCAAGTTTTGCTAGAAGTCCATTTGTGTAATCTATTTGAAAAAATTCAAGACATATACATATATATTATATCTCAGGATTTTTTTTTGTAGGAACTATATTCCATATGTATATATCCTATAAAAATCAAAGGTAAGGTTAAAATTTTAAAACCAAAGGAACTGAGGATAAGTAAACAAAGGACAGATTATAATTATAAATATGATAAAAGACTTCTCTTCATTCTCTCCTTAACTAATTTTTTTTGTATGGTCTCAAACATTTGGTATGATGTAGGTACAAATTCTAATGACCCATATGATTTTGAAAATCTGACATTGTGAAAATATATTACAATGCATAACGTTTGAGGGAATAGGTCAAGCAGAGGTTAGCGCATATGTATAGACTTTAAGAAACATATGGCTCTTTATTTTCCACCTTCCACTACAGTGTTTCCCAGGTTTTAATACTTGCTTGGAATATCTTTGCAAAATTTGTTGCCTTGTGTGTGTTTCTATCATAATGCAGACAACTCTCGTTTCTGATATAAAAGTACTTTCCCTTAGTTGTGGAACAAAGAGTGAGAGAATAAGACATAACAGTAATGGGAATTAATTCCAACTTTATTGATTATGTTACTACAAATCATTGTTATTGAGACATACAATGGAAATGAAGCAGTGGAAGCAAATTGATGAATTACAGTAGAATCCTGTTAAAGGACAAATGATTCGGATTTATACAAATTCCCAGAAGTGTGAGGAGTAAATGAGAAAATAAAAGTAAAATGCCTTTGTAAACCATACAGTGTTACACAAATCTAAGTTGGTTATCATCATTATTACAACCGCTACTATTTGTTTTCAATTTTATTATTTTGATTTTACTTCATAAAAATATAGGTCTTCGAGCTATAGTTAAATTTATAAATTGCCATGTGACTTTTTAAGAATGTCATATGAGAATCATAGAGAATGTATCTTTCTGGAACTGGTTTCTTTAGAATGCTTTTCTGGAACTGGCTTCCTTAAAATGCTTTATCCATGTCACTGAGATTTATCCATGTCATTGTTGTGTGAATAACTTGTTTACTTCTTCTGTGTTATTGAATAGTATTTCATTATTTGAATGTACCGCAGCTATCTGTTTGTCATTTAAAGAACATTTGGGTTGTTTCTATCTTTGATGATTACAAATAAATGAAACCAGTAAAAAATTAAATACAGGTTTTTCAGTGCACTTGGATAATGCTTAAGATTCAGATTATTGAGCTGTATGCTAGGCATGCTTAGCTTATAGGAATCAATCAACGTTTTCCCTAAAGTGAAAACGTTCCCACCATTGATGTATGAGAGTTGTAGATTGTTGGTTTTATATCATTGAATTTTGGGATCTGTAGTTAAATTTGGGATAAACGACTTTTTTGTCTTATTGAAAATATATCTCTGTCTATGGTTTGTTTGTTAATTCTCTTACTAGTTTTTTTTTTTTTTCTAAAGGTAGAAGTGCTTAATTTTAACAAAGATTAGTTAATCTGTTTGTTCTTGTATTGACTCTGTTTTAGGGGTTGTATCTCAGATATTTTGCCTAAATTATGATCATAAAGATTTTCTCCTATAAATTCTATAATTTTAGGCTTATCATTACATGTTTTTGTAGGTCCAAAGTCAATTTGGGGTTAATTGAAGAATGGAGATAATACATTTCTTTATGTATGAGGACTCAATTCTTCCATCATTTAATGAAAAATCTGCTTTTACCATGGTATTGTCTTTAGTTTTGTCAAAAATCAACTGACTGAATATTTGTATTTACTTCTAGAATTTGTGTTCTGTTCCATTGTTCATGTTTTTGCCAGTGCCATGCTGTCTTTTTACTACAGTTTAAAGTAACTATTGAAATCAGGTTGTATGTCCTCAAACTGTTTTTCTTTTACATATCCATTCTTTTACATACCTATATTTTATCTTCTTTACTATTCTACAAAAATTTTAGAATTGACTTATTGATTTCTATGAATCTGGTTGAAGTTTTATTAGATTTGTATTGGATGTATAGATCTCTTTTTTTCTGACTATTGACATTACAATAATTTGGAATCTTCCAATCTCTAATTATGATGTGTCTTGCTACAATTTTCATCATATTTATAGTGCTTGGACTTTGCTGAGTTTCTTGGGTTTGTAGAATTATCTGTTTGAATTTAGAAAATTAAATATGGCCTTTTATTATTATGTCTTAAATTTTTTTATATTGCAATTCTTTCTCCTTTATGAATTCTAATTGGACATGTGTAAGGTTGCTGAAAGAGCTCACTGATTTTGTATGTTAGTTTTTTCCTCATCTTCTTCTTTTTATGTTTCCCTTTGGGTAATTTATGCTTCTATGTCTTCAAGTTCACTAATCTTTTCCTCTTTTGTGTTTATTCCACTATAAACCTCATCTACTGTGTTTGTTTTTAATCTAAACTCTGCATTTTTATACCTAAAGTTTTTATTTGGAATGAAAGAACTCTGCAGAATGAGGTACTCATTATCACATTTTTATTATAAAGAATAAACATCTGGAACAGACAAATGAAGAAATACTTAGGGCAAGGTCTGTGAGGGTCCTGCACATGGACGGCCAATGCCTTCCCCTATGTAATCATCCTCCTGACATTAATATTTTCATTGACCCATAAACTCCCCTGAGCCTTTGGTGTCCAGACTCTGAATGGGATGCCATTTTATAGGCATGTTTGTTAAATCATTGCTTTTGTGAATGATCTCAATCCCCACCTCCTCTATCTTCCCTCAGAGGTTGGGCTATTGTAAATTCCTAACCCTGTAATTATGTAGTTGGTCTTTTTGGTAACCAACCATACCCTGAAGTTATCTACAAGCCCAAAATGAGTCCCCTAAATGGTAACAAACTCATATTTTCCTAGGGCTTATAAGTAGCAAGAATACTACTATCAGTATGGGAATGCCTATTTTTTTCTTTTTTAATGATTCTGAGGATTGAGCCCTGGGGCATTTACCTCCATGATAGTTTTATTTTTATTTTGAAATAGAGTCTCACTAGACTGATGAGAGTCTCACTACTTGCTGAAGCTGTACTCAAACCTGTGATCCTCCTCTCTCAGTTTCTCAAGTACTAGGATTACAGGTGTGTGCCACCACACCCCACTAATGGAAATGCCAAGAGTTTTAAAAGTCCTTCCCGGGAACCATAGATAAAACTCAGTAAAATATTTTGTTATACAACAACATGCTACCATCAGCAATATGTTGGACTTGTTCTGTTTTAATATTAAAATTATGAGAGTTAAAAATCAGTTTTTAACAGTTTTTTAATGAGATTTGTTATCACATTTAGGTATAAAGCAATAAATTTTAAACACTGAAAATAGAAATATCAAAGGAAGATAGTCACATAACAACTCCAACTGCTGAGGCTTTATTTACAAGTTTTATTAATTCCAGCAAAGCATGGCCCAAAGCTACTAGGAAGAATTCCAAAAACAGCAAATAATATATAAGGGTACAAAAGCATACATAGCATAATATTCATCTCATAACAGTACCCCCATTTGAAAATTGGATATATGGAGACTTTGAGTGTCCATAAGTAGTTTTTAATGTCTAATAATAAATAAGCTATCAAAAATGTTTGTAATATACATTCAATGAAAATTAACTAAGATCAGACACAGTGGCACATGTCTGTAATCCCAGCTACTTAGGAGGTTGAGGCAGGAGGACTGCAAATTCAAGATCGTTCTCAGAAATTTAAGAAAGCTCTATCTCAAAATACCAAAAAAAAATAAACTGCCTGGGGATATAGCCTACTGGTAAAACATTTGCTGGAGACTAGAGACCCTGGGTTCAATCCCCCCCACCCACCACAAAAAAAAAAAAAAAGAATTGGAGGCCATAAGATTGAAGCTGCTCCAGTGGCCTAGGTCTCCATGGAAATACTTTGACACACCAACTCAGTGCAATCATAATTTCCTAGAAAAATGAAAATTAATTTCTGTCAATTAAAAACTGCCAAATAACCTCTATCTGGGGACTTTACCAATCAGAAATTGCCAATTACCGTCTAAGCAGAAAGTTGTAAGGCTATTAACCCACTTTAACCTATCCAGTATTTCCTTTGTCTTGTGTCCTTTGACACCTTGTAGGATGTTTACCCTCACCCTCCTTTGGTGGAGTTTCAACCACTATAGCTCTGCTCCTGCCCAATTCATGAATCAATGTGTGCTCAGATATACATTTAGAATTCTAATGTGCTCAAGTTCATCTTTTAACAATGTTAACTCCTCTGTGTAGAAACAACCTATGTTTTTTTAGAAATTCAAAAAATTGGGGGTATAGCTCAGTGGTAGAGCATTTGACTGCAGAAATTAAAAAAAAAAATTTCCAGAACAACAGCCCTATAAATGTCTTTCTTTGAAAGTGGAGTATCTTATAACCACGAAGAGTGAGATATACTATAACATAGTTAAGTTGAAGTCCTCTGGAATTATCACCTTTCATTTAGAAATTCAATCTCTGCAAATACTGTTGTAGGGGTTTTATAAATTATAACAGCTTAAGATACAACTTTGCTGATTAATGCCCATAAGAAGCTTTGACAATAAATTTGGCTCTTACAAGACAGAATTTGAGAGAATTTCCAAAGTGATCTTTTTAGTATTTGACCTGCAAATTCTTGTTGAGCATTTATTTTGTTTTCAAAAGGCTATATTAAAGTTTTTGCTGTAGCCTTGCAGTCTGTTTTAATTTTTCTCTAAATTCACAGGGAAGTTGTAATTCTTTGTCTTCTACTCTGCCCAAAGCACAATATTTTCCCAAGACATTCCTTCCTGAATGGTATTTGATATAGTTACAAATTATGTTATTTCCCAAGACTTACACTGTCAGAAACAAAAATGTGTGACTCTAATCCCCAAAACGTCACACCAAATGTATACTTAAGTGAATCAAATTAATTATGAAAATAAGTACACATGAGAAACTGAACAGTGAAAGTGGTTAACAAGTTTTTTGATTTAATGGATTTTTTATGAGTTATGAAATATCTACTATTATAGTTCGAAAATATGCTTTCTTATTTTTTTTTTTTTTTTTTTTGCGGTACTGGGGATTGAACTCAGGGGCCTTCTACCTCCGAGCTACACCCCCAGCCCTATTTTTTATTCTTTATTTTGAAACCGGGTCTCACTAAGTTGCGGAGTGCCTCACTAGGTAGCTGAGGCTGGCCGCGAACCCGGATCCTCTGGTCTCAGCCTCCCGAATGCTGGGATTACAAGCGTGTGCTACCACGCCTGGCTGCTTTCTTATTTTTAATGGATATGTAATATGTAATGATTAAAAATTCCATTCTACTTCTATACATAAAATGTATTCTAAACATAGTTTTGAAAATAAGATCATACAAACTTCTCTAACAGTTAATGTACTGCAATACTGTAAAGGGTACAGTAAAATATCATCCTTAAAAATAGGCATACTTTCAGATGTTTCATCCTAAAAGCCAAGGATATTTTAGTCATTTGCAAAGCATTTGCCTCAGTTGACTAGATATGAAAGATGGTCATTGCTCTTTAATGTAATTTTGCAGATCTCAGAAAAGAAAACATTTCTATGAAATTTATCAGTTCCTCTTTATCGCTCATCTATACAATCGGAAGTAAAACTTATAAAGTTAACACACACATCTGCATGCACAAAGGCCTGTATGTGCACAGGTATGCACAAATACTCTAAACAAACAAAATGTGAAAAGAGGTAGATTTGATTCCCTTCACCACTATATTCATAAGAAAAGTTTATAAAGAGGAAGTTAGCTCTGGGAATTCTTTGTCTCTCTTGAGCTAACTTCCTCTTTATAAACTTTTCTTCCACAAAGGTCATATGATGTTCTGACATATTGTCTCCCTGATAATTTAGCTGGAGCTATTTCTATTTTTAGGGGATAGCTAAGCCACATATTTGAGAATCTACTATGATTCAGGAGAGTATTTTGTTTCACAGAGAAATGATCTCAGCTATATAAACCATCTTGCTTTTATGGAGGTGGGTTTGTCTTTCATGCAATCCACACCTACATTGTGAAATCATAGGGTTTTCTAAATATGGTTTTAAAAGCATTTCTGTATTATCATAAGAATCCATACATAATATGCTATTATTTAGTTTTAATGTCATTTTAAAAGTATTTATATAATCACAACTTTCATAACATAATATGTTATTTAAAGTATGTTCAGTAATCATAGGAGTAGATTAAGAATAAGTCTAGAAAAAGAAAATAAAAGCATTTTAGCAATTGAATTATATAAATTATGTTTTATAATTCCAAAAGTTTCAATGACTGTGACTTTTAAAGCAGACTAAGATATTATCTATGACACACAGTTTCTCTTTAAAAGGTCACTGTTCTTGTGAAGAGAACTGAAACTATTTCTAACAAATCACATATTAGGAAAATTTAGCTTTCTATATCCTGATGTGATCATTTAAGCTTCTGGATACCAAATGTGTTGGGTTTGACATGGGAAAAGAAACTGACGACTTTACTGGGACTAGAGTTGTTAAAGATGAAGGAAGAAATCACTTGGAGAAACAATATGACCCCTTCTGGAGAACCAGAAGTCCTATCACCAACCCACTCCCACAAATGTACATATGATGTATTCAATTTTTATTTTATACCTCCATCCACTGGGCTACCTAGCACTTACGGAAGCAACCAAATGGCAAATTATCATGTATGTCCAACTTTATCCCTTTCCTATAGGTGCACATATATAGAGAAACAGTTATTTTAATATTTTATAAGAAAAGCATGTGGTAGGTAAAAATACTATTTTTTTTTCTGATCAGTCAGTCATTTTAAGATTCATGAATCTTAAGTGTTTTAGATACCATTATTCAAGAGGAATTAAAGTGATAGTTTTGTCTATTTTGCCCTGGTTTTCATAGACCCATTATATAGCATAAAACAAGATAAATGGTATTTGCATATGTTATACATAGAAGGACTAGAAATGGAAAGTAATTTCTATGACATGAATTCTTCTTCTCATAAACTCTAAGCACAGATTCAAAAATTATAATGAACTCATTCGTTACCTTTTTATATTAAGAAATAGACATTTCACAAAATAGAAATGGTCACATGAAAAAAATGTTCAACACCATTAGTAATCAGGGAGATGCAAATCAAAACCTCACTGAGATTTTATCTACTCCCAATCAGAATGACAATCATCAAGAAGTCAAAAACAATAAATGTTGGTGAGGATGTGGGTAAATTGGAACTCTTCTACACTGTTGGTGGGATTGCAAATTAGTTCAGCCACTATAGAGATCAGTGTGGAGATTTATCAGAAAATTGGGAATGGATCCACTATATGATCCAGCTATATCATTTCAGGGTATCTTTCCAAAGGAATTGAAATCAGAGAACTACAGTAATATATGCATATCCATGTTAATAGCAGCAAAATTCACAATAGCCAAATTATGGGACCAATCTATGTGTCCATTAACAGATAAACAGATAACAAAATTATGGGTTATCCACATAATAGAATTCTACTGAGGAATAAAGGACAACATTATGTCATTTGCAGGAAAATGGAAAGAATTGGAGAACATTATGTTAAGTGAGATTAGCCAATCACAGAAAGTGAAGGATCAAATATTTTCTCTAATATGCAGATGCTAAGGAGTAATTGGGATACCAGAGAACTCCAGATAATGGAGGAAAAACTTCAGTGGATCCAGGGAGGTGGTCTAGGGGAAACAGGGGGGGAAGTGTGAGGATCAATGAAGGAATTACTACTGTTGATTTTATGCACATACTCGAGAATATTAATGCCAATCTCCTTACCCTGTTTGGGAAACGGGGGAATGGAAGGGAGCCTGGGGGAAAGCCCAACAAGTGCTGTGGTATGTATGTCACTATCAAATGACTTACCTTGTGATGTGAGACTATAGCGCTCTAATAAAAGTATGTAAAAATTAAAACAAAATATTTAAAAACAAATAAAATAAAAATTTTATAAAAAAGACTCATGCAAACATTTTAGTAAAGACAGCACATTAACTGAGTATTATTCAATTTGTCCATATATCTAGAGACTTCCAACTTATTCAGCATGGAGACGTCTAATTTATGTTATGATTAGACATACTGCTCATTTCCTCATCTATCATTTTCTTCTCCCTTTCACTTACATGTTACCCATAGTAATCACTCTACAAAATGAAAGTAAGAATAGAAAGAAACTCATAATATCTTAATAATTCATAATCTGAGCTGCTCATATATTAGGCTGTGGCATAGGTGACATTTGTTTCCATCATAATTCTACACTATTATCATCCACTAAAGTAAGCATATAAATTCAAAGGGTGGTAATATTTATTATTTGGAAATACAATTGAATCTCCTTTAATATATATTTCAAAGGATGGATGTATAATTAAACACATCGATTCCTTAGAAACCATTTCTTTAGCAAGGACTTTTTAAATTTTATTCTTTCCAAATTTTTATGGATTATTTTTGTTATTTTATTGAAGTTTGAAAGTAACAAAGTAGTGCTACTAGATGCTTTAAAGTTAGAACTTTATGATACAAACTCTAAAAATTTCTTCTTCCCAAACCAACCCAAACCGAATATTTTCATCTCCCAAATGCTTACAATCGCTTGAGAAAACATGTAATATATCAGACTGTAAGAAGAAGCATAAAGTGAAGCTGAGGATGGAGAATGGAGAAGAGGAGGACAAAGAGAACCAGAGGAAGAAAAAAAGGATGTCCAGTGAAGAAGAAACTGGCTAAATCATGTACAATACCTGACTCCAATCTTGTAATTTTATCAACACTATAAAGATGGAAGATATCTTTAGGAAAACTGTCTGGGTGTCAGGAGAAACAGAGATAGAAATTAGCAAAATGGATAAAAAAGTAATGTTAACACCTGGTGATCTCACCAAAAAGGCTCTGCCATAAGGAAGTAAAGGGCAAAAGCATATGGGAGAAACTATAATGTATGCTAAAGGAGTAAAGTGAAAATGTTCTCTGTTCTCATGAGGTAAAGTCAAGGATAGGATCCAGGGGGTTGCAGATGCAGAAAATATAAAAGAAGTTAAATCTTAACTTGGAATGAAAATAGAAACCAAAATACATTATTAAGACAAATGCAAAGATATAAAAATTTCATAAAAGGAAAACAAAAGAATTAGGAATGTTTTGTAGAACATATATGAGGAAGTTAAAAGTGATTAATTTTAGGATAGGTAAAATTATATAATGTTTTAATATTTGATCAAAATATTAAAATGACAAGAGTGATATCAAATGATATATGTATTATAAAGTTTTTTAAAAAATTCATATCTTCTTCATATATTTCTATAATTCCTATGATCTTGCCTATTGAGGCAGATTTAAACATTCTGAGAAAAAACAGATTTGCCCATTTTTATACATGAGATATTAGATGCTAAATTATTGATAAAACAACAGTGAAAGCAGAAACTATTACCACAATATTAATTTATGCATAATTTAAAGCCAAATTACATACAAACATACTATTTTTAAAAGCAGACCATTTTACATTTTTCTA
This sequence comes from Graphiurus murinus, assembly GCA_004027655.1. NCBI lineage: Eukaryota > Metazoa > Chordata > Mammalia > Rodentia > Gliridae > Graphiurus > Graphiurus murinus. Next base: position 21,750 of record PVLC010012233.1, on the reverse strand, counting down.
TCCTTACCTGAATCCTTCTAACTCCCCTTTCCACTCACACAATTCCCCTCACCCCAAAATCTCACATTCTCCTTCCCATCAGAATATGTTCATGCATTCTTCAACTTTCATTTAATAATATACATATATACATAAAAATTCATATATACCAATATTTTACTTAATTTCTAAAAATAGAATAATAGTATTAGAAACATTATACTATTTTTCTGTGTCTTGGTTTTCTTACTCCACAGTACTACGATAAATGCTAAGTCATCTGATATAATTCCAATTAATATGTAATCATCCCTTCATATCTGCAGGTTCCACATCCATGAATTAAACGACTACAGATGAAAAATATTAGAAAAAAGTGCCTGTACTGAAAATGTAGACTCTCTTTTTTGTCGGTATTCCTTAAGCTATACAATAAAGCTGCTGTTTACATAGTATTAGGTATTAAAAGTAATCTAGAAATTATTTAAAATAAACAGGAGGCTGTGCATAAGTTATATGCCTAGGGTGTCCCAGGCCATTTTGCATAAGGGACTTGTGCATCTGCTGATGTATCTTCAGGGAATCCTGGAACCAATCCCTGCAACGAGTGAGAAATGATCATACTTAAATTGTTACATCATACTTTATTTTATGTATGTTCTGCAATATTATTCTTCACTGTTTGGATATTTTTTCACCCTTTACTCACCTACTCTACAAATAATATTGTAATAGGAATCTTTGCACACAGTTATACATGCTTGACTTTATTTTTGCTGGAAAGAACCATTGCACAATTGCTAAGTAGATGGCATACATATTAATTTATTTTAATGGACTCTAGCAAAGTGTTAAACATCAAATCCCAATACATCTTCTCAAACTAACTGGTAAAAACCGTGATTGTTCTTGTTTCTAGTTTTCACTTTAATAGCTATAAGTAGAGTAGATATTAGATTTTTCCTTTTCAGTTTATTTTTATATTATAGGTATACATTCTTAATTTGCCTACTGTATTGTGAATATGTTTTTATTCATGTTTTATCTGTAGACTTTAAGCTAAATTTTGGTATAAAATTTCTAAAAATAATTTCCAGTCATAACTAAATATTAACACTTACTTGAAAACATATAACCTTTATCTAGTTTGTACACTCTTCTCATGAAATATTTTGAAATTTTTGTTTTTACATAAAATGTTAGATGTTAAAGTTGCTTGCCAATTTTTCATTTATAATATTAAGATATAAATCTGTAAGTCATTAACATGCTGGGCTTTATTCTCATTTGTAAAATAGAGACTAGTGATAAAAATATCAATGCCATTATAAAAATTATTCTTATTATAAAGATCAAACCTTTTATATAAACTAATTATATGTTAAGACTGTAAACATTACTATATTACCAGTTGTCTAAGTACTGGGATTACAGGGATGTGCCACCACACCAGGCTATTATTATTTTATCTTTTCTTTTTTTTTTTTTTTGAAACAGGATCTTGCTAAGTTGCTGAGGGTCTCACTAAATTGCTGAGGTTGGCCTAGAACCTGCAATATTCTTGTTTAGCCATCCAAGTACTGGAATCACAGGTGTGTGCCACCAAGCCCAGTTTGAATGTCAGTTATTTAGTAATCAATATTAATTAAGTACTTTAGTTCCCAATATAGTTGTTGATTAACTTGGATCTTTTTGTCTAAGGATTTTGTTTGAGTTATTATTAAGTTATATCTTTAAAAATAAGTTTACTTTGTATGAGTTTATGATCTCGTTTAAAGTATGTTAGGCCACTTAGTGTTCTCAAGCAGTGCTGAATTTCATGAGTTAACAGTACATTGGCTTAAGAAGAATTTCCTGTTTTCTGTTTTGGGTGCTTTGCTGTTTTTGCAGTATGCCTCTAATTTTAGGAGCAAGTTGCATGGAAAGAGATTGTGTGAGTGTGAGGCTATGGAGCAAAACACCTTTGGAATAAGCTATCTGTCTTATAAATAATTAAAACATTTTCTTCAAGAAGCAAATATTTCAGAGGAGAAGCAAGCAAAGGTTTGTTTGAATCAATAAATAAAGATCAATGCTTTTCGCCATTAAAACCAGCAACCCCCTTCTGTTACTTCTCAAAGTTCACTTCATGTAGATTCTTCCTGACTAATCAAAATTAGAAAGGGAAATCTATGAAAATTAGTCATGTTGTGAGGCTTTAGACTCTTTAGGAGGGTAGTTATAATTGGCTTCAATCAACTAAATCTGGGGCTACATCTCCTTTTCGTGGCTGATATTCCCAGCAATGAAATTTCAACACGGCTTCTTAAAACTCCCATATCCAAACACAAACTACTTCATTGTCCTGCACTGGAATTCTCTTGCCTGCCCTTCTGTGCTTGAAAATTTCCTGCTCTTTTTCTTTTTGATCCCACCCACACTGTGAGCTTCTCTAGGGTGTCTTCAAGAGTCTTCTCCTCTAAATCCTCATTCCTCTCTGTTCCATACTTCTGCCTTTACATTCACTTAATTTATAGCCTTTAGGTATATCCGGTGCAAAGTCATTTCTTAGCTTTAGGAGTAAAACTTGTGCAGGCTATTTTTCTTCTCTGAGAGTGAACTTTATACACAACCACAGACATGAAATAAAACCAGTTAAATATTAATACTCCGGTTTTTCCCTTCCTATAAACCAGTGGAATAAAAAATAGGAAACTTTCAAGATAAAGAGTTGAGATTTTTTTCTATTTCTGACCACTCAATAAACAGAAGGTGGACATATCAATGGAGAAGAGGCAGCATGTGATTGTCCCTACAACGATTGTTCTGGCGAAAGTCAGAATATTTTCATTAAGCCAGAGAAGTGTGGGCACTTCTAACGTTAGCCTCAGAATGCACAGTAGCAGTGACATGGCCCATGAATAGGAACTGCAGTTTTAGATTTCCCTGGAAGAAAGTCTTGACTAACTTTTTCTCACCTCATAGAGTCTAACTCTCAGAAAAGCAGGCAGAGGGGAGGCCACCTGCTTAGATGAAGACATTTACAAGCTGAGACTCTCCTAATAAAAAATATTAATTTTTTTTTTTTTTAGAAATCACAACTAGGGCCATGCATTTATATTTTACACCATTAACAAAGAAATCTACATCCAATCTATAATATTACCAATGAGATTCATGAGGTGCTCAGATGTCATCTACATTAGGGGAAATTTCAACGATTAAAAATAATAAAAAATATTTTAGTAAGTGAAAATTTCTTGGGTTTATGAGGATCTTAGAAGAAATGGGTACCTCAAGGGACTTTAAAGCAAAGCACCTTCTTGGGTTTTATTTTAAATTATTTATTTGGTTGTACATTTCCCCCTCTAAGCCAGGAGCTCTCTGAGGTCACTGGATGGAATGAAGAAAACATGGGCTTCAGTATGGACTTGGGATGGCTTGACCATGTGTTTACTACTGGCTATGTGACCTCAGGCAAGTTAACTTTTTGAGCTTTGTTTTTGTTTAATAGGTAAAACCTCCTGGAAATTATTCCTCATGAGGTGGCCAGGAATGAAACACATGGCACATGTTTGTGAAGTGAATTAATGAAATGATTAATTTACTAGTGGTTCTTCCTGTGGAAGGCTTTATAATGTTGTTTACTGGTATGAGCATGCTGGTGAGTATAGATGAAATATATTTAAATGAAATGGACTTTATAGTCTCATGTGATGATAGAACTGAAGGTTTTGAAATAATTCCAAGACAGTATATCTCAGTAGTGAAAGTGAGAAGGCATTCCAGAAACATGTGGTTCTACAGATACTATGCTCTAGCAAGCAGCTCTACTGGGGATTGGAATCTCATCACAAATCATACCATGATACTTATTTCCCTCTTGTATTAATATATTACAATATATTTACTGTTGTTGTTGCTGTTGTGTGTGGTACTGGGGGAGTAAAACCAGGGACATTCTAACTCTGAGCTACACCCCAGCCCTATTTTTTATTTTGAAACAGGATCTCACTAAGTTGCTCAGGCTTGCCTTCAACCTGCAGTCCTTCTGTCTCAGCTTCCCAAGTTTCTGTCCTCAGCTTCTGGGATTACAGACATGTGTCAGCAAACCCAGATCTGCAATATTGTTAATAATTATTTCTCTTTAGCCTCTATGTCCAACGTGATCACTAACTTTTCATTCAAATAACCGTACTTATGAAGTGTGAAATTGTCACCAATCTATTTACTATTTAGGCCCAATAGGGTTTAATACCAGACCTTTGACATACCCTGCTATCCAAAGAAACTTTATAGCTTGGAAAATGCTAGGCTTAGAAGATGGGGCAATGATGTAGAAGGAATTAAAGTGGAATTGAGCCGGGCGTGGTGGCGCACGCTTGTAATCCCAGCATTCGGGAGGCTGAGACCGGAGGATCCGGGTTCGCGGCCAGCCTCAGCTACCTAGTGAGTCACTCCGCAACTTAGTGAGACTCGGTTTCAAAATAAAGAATAAAAAAATAGGGCTGGGGGTATAGCTTGGAGGTAGAATGCCCCTGAGTTCAATCCCCAGTACCGCAAAAAAAAAAAAAAAAGTGGAATTGAGAACCAAAATGAAGAGAATTTAAAACTTTTAGAGGTAAATTTTGTCTCATTGGAAATTACTACCTGTGATTATCCAATGTTTGGTTCAGTTAATGAGTCATAGGACATAGAAATCAAGATGCACAAGGTAACTCTGAGTGTTTTAGTTAGCTGGTGTCTGCAGGGTGGTTAATTAAAAAAAAAAAAAAGAGTACCAACTTCAAACCTTGAAGATATGTTTGCTGACAGAAGCTTGTGGAAAGAAACTGACTTAAAAGGAGAGACTTGTGTGGAGCAGGGAAAAGTAGCTCTAAAGACAAATATTGTCAGAGTGCAAGGCCTGTGGTTAAGCTCAGATGAATGAACACATCACTTTTGCAATCATAGGAAGAGAAGACTAAGCATTTTTGTTTGAGAAGTAGGAAAAGGAATTATTTGTGGAAGATCTATGAGCTGGAGCAAGCACTTTTAATGAAACTTCTACTACAAAGATGGGTTTAACTTCTAAGCAAAAAAATATAAAATATGTCCCTTTCTACCAGTTGTATTCTGCTTCATTGCAGACCGGGTGAAATACTTTAATAATTAAGAACTTGAGCTAGGCATGGTGGCACATGTCTGTAATCCAAGTACTTGGGAGGCTGAGACTGGAGAATTGCAGGTTTGAGGACAGCCTTGGCAATTTAGGGATACCCTGCTTCCAAACAAAAATTAAAAAGGCTGGGGGTATGGCTCAGAAGTAGAATGCCCCTGGGTGCAATCCCTAGTATAGAAAAAAATTAATAATATTTAAAAACTTGATGCTTACTCCAGATTATATCAAATAAGCTAGCTACAGAGAGTAAGCAAGACTTTGTGTGGACTGCATTATTTTTATGAATAGTGTCATTTTTTTTTCTGGTTTTGATATCTGGGCATATATTTTCTTATGGTTTATTTATGTTCTATACACTCTCAGGGCAGAGAAAGCACAAGTACACACAATCAAAACCCATTTGTGTACTTTCCAAAATGCCTACTTTAAATCTTCTTTTCTATTTCAAATTTGAACTATACTTATTTTGATACATGTAAAGTTACCAAGGCAAGTTAAAACCAATTTGATTCGTAATTTTCTTATCTGACCTTATATAAGAGGAACTGCCTCATTATTAAACATAAAACTTCTCTGTTTCTTTATATCTGATGATAAATGATATATTACTGAAGGGAAGTGTCTTTTTTTTTACATTACAAAATTAGATGAAATTTGAACTTTTATTCCTAAAAATAAAATGATTCGATTATAGTAATTGTCTCATAAATTTTAAATCACATCCTCAAATGGCAAATCTGTCATTGTCTGATACACAGCAACCCAATTCCTCGATGGAGCAATTAGGAAGCTGAAACTCTTTTATTTTTTTAATTTTTTTTATTATGTCATATTGCATGATATGGAAGTTGAAAAAAAGCACTGAATATAGTACCTCATGTTGGAAAGAGTGCCGAAATGGCAATCTGGAGAGTCACGTTATATCCTTTCAGAATTAGACAAACAGCAGCAAGACCTTGGACAAAGCACTTAGCATCTATGTGCTTTTATCAATTAAAAAAGAGCAGCTGAAGTAGATCATCTACTCTAGATCTAAAATCCAGTACATTTTATTGTGTAGGTCAGATACATAGGATCAAATTCAGGATCCTGGTTGTCATTCTAGATGTCAAATATAGTACACTCCTATGACTTGCTGGTGCTACTCCCTTTAACAATTTCCTGTGCATAAACTTCTCTTGATTTTCACAACTAATGGATACAGATCTTTATCTTTTTCTTATACTTTTGTTGTTGTGTTGTAATTATATATCCTAATGAAGTTCAAATTCATACAAACAGACATACATACCTGTGTTGGTGAGGTTCCCTTCAGGTGTCACCCTGCTACCCACCCCACCCCATGCATAACTGCTAGATTGGAGGTGATACCTTCATTTCTACACACAACATAATGTGAACTCTTTCTCCCATCACTTCTTCCTTGTCCCCAGTCCACCACCCTAGACCTTCATGTCTTTCCTGCAGTCGGGCAATGTTGCCTTACCCACCTTTCTCTTGCTTCCTTAGCAGGAAAGGAAGGCATAACTTATCATTTTTTTCAAGCTGTTTTTACTCTCTTACCTATCCTGAATGGACTATCTTCCTTTAAAGTTATTTTGTGTGAGAATTTAATCCACAAGACTTTCTTTCCCCTTTCCTCACTCTCTATTGTCTCTTCAAAGTATAATCGACTATGCTGTTGTGCACATTGCTTTTTAATTATATCACAGCATCAATTTCACTTTATTGCCATGTATGTAGTTATGTGTACCTATAAGTGAACGTAACCAAGTTTTACGTGTCTGCTCATCTTCTCCAAAATGAAAGTTAGTGGTTTGGTATTTACATTAAAAACTTATGAAAATTATCTTTATACAATGTAAACTATTCTTTTTTTAATTGGTGCATTATAATCATACATCGTGACGAAGTTCAGGGAGGTAGAGGCACGCATGCACACAGTACTCACTGAGTCTTCCCCCAGTTCCCTTGCTCACATAATGATTGACTTTGATAAGTTTGTGTATGGACATCACGTCCATTGAGGTGTTTTCCTCTTCCCCTTCTCCCATCTTCTCCTCAGTCAGGTCGCCTTTTTCACTCATCTAAGGTTTATCTTCCTTTGTTTAGAGTCCCATCTATGTCCCATTTTCTCCTTAGCTTCTGCATATTAAGGAGAACATCCAAATTTTCACTTTTTGTGACTGACTAATCTCACTTGGCATGATGTTCTCCAGTTCCATCTATTTCCCTGCAAATGACATAATTTTGTTCTTCTTTATGGCTGAGTAAAATTCCATTGTGTACATATGCCATAGTTTTGTAATCCATTTTAATAGGCACCTTTGAAAGGTCCCATAAATTTACTAATACTTTAATGACTTCATCTTTTATACATTGTGAGGGAATAGTTATGGGACATAATCTGAAAACGCAGGTTAAAATGTACATGAACATGTGTATTTAATAGAAGAATTAGTGTTTCAACTTTACCTCAATTTTTTTAGTCTGAGAACAGCTAGTGTATAAAGAAAAATAGTTCATTTAACTATTAGTTTTTCTGTAGGATGAAATTCCAAGATCAGTCAACCCCATTGGGATTCTGATGAGGGTATCACAGTAAATGATATCATAGTTACAGGAACACAAGTAGAGGAGACGACAGGGCAAGATGGGAAGCCAGAGGGACTCAAGGACCGGACCAGGTTGACTCCTTCCCTTGGGAAACACATCAGACCCTGTGAGGGGAGGTGATCCCAGTGACCTTGCACTGGGACCCGCTTCTTACAGGTTCTACGACTCTCAACATTGCCACACTTGGGACCAAGCTTCTCATACATGAACCTGTAGAAGACACACTCTTCACATTTAAACCATAGCATCAATGATCTGGTCTTTTAAAATATGACATAATCATAGAATTGTCCTAGAACAGGCTAATAAAATGTCTGATTTTTCCCTGTGAAGCCATTTAAGATTTCTGTATTAGATGCTAATGTAATAAGACATCAATATCTTCCTGTTTGCCACAGTGTAATTAAAATATTTCTATGTTTGATAATTTTATAATACATTTAACATTTAATATGTTCTTATATAATATCCTAGACTCAAACTATTCCCTGTCTTCCTTTTCTCTTATTTTCTTCTTCTTCTTTTCTTTTTTTTTTCAGTACTGGGGATTGAACCCAGGGGCATTCTATCCCTGAGCTACACCCCCAGTCCAATTTTTTTTATTCATTATTTTTAAAAGGTTCTCACTAAGTTGTGGAGGGTCTCACTAAGTAGCTGAGGTTGACCTTGAACTCAGATCCTCTGGTCTCAGCCTCCCAAGTACTGGGATTACAAGTGTAAGACACAACACCCAGCTGTATTCCTTCTTTTCTTTCTGTAAACATTTATATATTTTCTTCCACTCAACATATGCTTTCTTGTTGCTGTTTTGGTAGGACAACATTTTACATGTGAAAGTAGAGGATTCACACTGAGATGTGTTATGATGCACATACTAGAATTTGAAGACAGAACAAAGAAAATTAATGTAAAGTATCTCAGTAATATATTTAATGAGATTATGTGTTATATAATATTTAGCATATATTTTATGTAAGTATTTATTAGGAACAATTTTCCTTAGTATGTTAAGGGCCTGATAATCAAGCATAAATGCACATGCATACCACACACACACACACACACACACACACACACACACACACCCTCACACACACAGGACCTAAATATCCAAAGGTTTCTATCTTTTTTTTTTTTTTTTTTTTTGCAGTACTGGGAATGAACCCAGGGGCATTCTACTGCAGAGCTATAACCCCAGTCCTATTTATTTATTTATTTATTTATTTATTTATTTATTTATTTATTGCAGTACTGGGGTTGAACTCAGGGGCAGTCTACCTCCGAGCTATGCCCTCAGCCCTATTTTGTATTCTTTATTTTGAAACAGAGTCCCACTAAGTTTCAGAGAGCCTCGCTAAGTAACTGAGGCTGGCTACGAACCTGGATCCTCCTAGCTCACCCTTCCAAGTACTAGGATTACAAGTGTGCACCACCACACCTGGCTCAAAAGTTTCTATTTTTAAGAACAGATAAAAAAATTAAGAAAATTTTATTTCAGTATGGTAGCTGTTAGAAAAAAAAAAATGTACAAATCTTTTCCTTGTGATATTTTTTGTGTGACTTTTAAGACTCTTGTAATTCATCCAGGTATAGTGGAACATGCCTGTAATCCCAGTACTTGGGAAGCTGAGACAGGAGGATCTCAGCTTCAAGGAGAGTCTCAGCAATGTAATGAGACTCTTAGCAACCTACTGAGACTGTTTTAAAGACAAAAATTAAGTAAGTAAGTAAAAATGAATAAATGTGATGAGGGTATAGCCCAGAGGTAGAATGCCCCTGGGTTCAATCCCTAGTAACACACAAATGTACACACACACACACACACACACACACACATACACACACACACACACAAACAACTGTTGTAATTCACCAGGCAGACAAAGGAAAGACATTTCTAGAACAAAAAAGAACTGATACAAAGGCACAAATGTAAGCTATTATTATCTTCTGCTTGTCCGTGGAACAGAGTTTGTGTGTGGGAGTGACAGAACATTGAGGCAGAAGGGCTGATCACAGAGGAGTTTTGCTGAGCCTTCCTGCCATACTAAGAAAGATTAGTGCCTTATACAGTTGGAAGAAAAAGAAGTTACTGAAAATATATTAATAGGAGAAAACACATATACCTTAAAAATGGTTACCTTTTGAAATGCTTACAGAAATCTCATTGTATGGACACTGAAGAAATGGAGAGTTTAGAGATGACTATGGTAACGGGTGAGTATGATACAGGCTCACATGAAGACAGTGGTGACAGGAAGGGAAAGATAATGAGCACCTGACGAGTAAAGAAGTAAAAAGGAGACTTAGTAATCTATTAGTTGAAGGAGATGTAGGAACGTGAGACAATATTGTGGCTCTGGGATGGGGAGAGTCTGGGGATGTTGGTGCTTATAAGGAAGCAATAGTAAAAAGAAGGAGAGGAAGAATGGAATGAAAGACTGGTGAAGAATGTGGGTGTTCTGATGCTAAGTTTGGGATGCCTTCAAGGCATACATATTATGGTCAGAAGAAAATTAAAAATATGAGTATATCAGTTAATATTCCGTTTGTGCAGGGCATGGTTGTGTGCACCTGTAATCCCAGTACTTGGGAGGCTGACACAGGAAGATCTCAGGTTAAAGGCCAGCCTCAGCAGCTTAGTGAGACCCTCAGCAACTTAGTGAGATCCCGTTACAAAATAAAAAAGGTTGGCTGTAGCTTTGAAGTAGAATAGCCCTGGGTTCAATTCTCAATACACAAACCAACAACAAAAACACTCAAGCAAACAAACAACAACACCGTGTGTGTGTGGGGGGGGGGATTGTATGGCATATATATGGCATATTTATATATCCTTCTTTTTCTTATTAAGCAAAAAGCCTATAATGTTTTGTCTTTTTTGTTGTTGTTGTTTCTTTGTCTTATTTTGGTCACCCAGTGTTTACACAATGAGTGCTCCATCTCTATCTGACACTCACTCATGTTCTAGGCAAAACAAAGATGGATGAGAGGAAAATGACAAAATCTAAATCAAAGTTTTTCATATAATCCTGAACTTCTATCTCATCCCTCTACTCTAGACACATGTGACCAAGAAGGTCTTTCTGTAGCACCTCTACCCGAGGGTTATAGGAGTTCCCCAAGGCAGGAGAGGCCACCAGCATTTTCTCCTCATTCTCCCTAGCACTGTGTTGCAGAAGATAATACTAGACACGCATACAAGGTTCTGCACCCAAATAATCTCATGAGTATCAGTCCTTTTATATTTACTGAGGCTTCTTTTATGCTCTAGAAAATGGCCTATCTGGAAAAAGTTTCCATGTGTTTGTCCAGAATAATATGTGTTCTGCTGTTTGATAATGTTCTACTGATGTCTGTTAGGTCTTTTTGTTCAAATGTGCAACATCTTTGCTAATCTTCTGCCTAAGTGTTTTATTCACTATTGTAAGGGAAGTATTGAATTTTTTCAACCATTATTGACACATTGTCTCTTTTCCCTTTTAATCTTTTCAAGATTTTCTCCCTATGTTTTAAGTCCTGTTGCTCGCTGCACATGCATTTAGAGATGACATACCTTCTGATGAAATTGACCACATTAGCTGTAACAAAACATCCTTCACTTTCTCTAATTAGATATATCTGTTTTAAGGTCTGCTTTTCTGAGTACAGGTTCTCTAGGTTTCTGATGGGTACTATATATTTTACATTGTATCTTTCTCCCAGCCTTCTACTACCAACTTATTTTTATTTATGAATCTAAAGTGTGTTTCTGTATACCTTATAGATGGATCTGTATTTTGCTTCTGCTTACTGACTCGATTATTAAGTCTATTTTTTATTCAATCACCTTTTTGATCTGAACTTTTGCCTGCTGGTTTATTTTTTTCTTGCACTGATATAGTACAACTTATGCTCTCCTGCTACAATGGTATAAAACTAGAATTTAGACCAGAAAGAAATTTTGGAAATTCACAAAATGCAAAAAATTAAAAATAAACTTCTAAATAACAAGTGATAAAAAAATAGAATCAAAAGGGAAAACAAGCTGCTGGTCCAAAGAACATGAGCCCTGTGGATCTTTCTGAACCCAACTCAGAGCCCAAAGCCAGGCTTATCTGTTCTAGAGCCAGAAGCAGAGCTGACCAGTTGACAGCAGAGTCCTCACCTAGATTAGCCAAATCACAGGGAGTTTGTGATGCTGTGAACACTAAAAATGAATAACTATTTAGCAATTGTGTTTTAAGAAAGTTTGTTAGGCAGGATTATTGCCATAATTTCTGACCAATAAAGAATCATAAATATACACCAAGGCTAAAACACACACACACACACACACACACGAAAAACAAAAATGAAAACAGGACAGAATGCTGCTGGAATTATTAGATGGAAATGTATAATCATGAAAGCCTATATTAAAAAGTAGTAATTTCAAGTCAATAGTCTAACTTTATACCTTAAGAAAGAAAAAGAAAAGGAAACAAATATAAAGAAAGCTAGAAATAAAGAATAGAGTGGGAATAAATATATGAATTACAGAACAGAAAAACAACAAAACTAAAAGTTGGTTTAATGTCTGAAAATGAATTAATGTAATACATCATATTGAAAGAAAAAAGGGCAAAAAAATATAGTGTTATCTCAGTAGTCTCAGGATAGCCTGATAATATCCATGTTTTCTTCAGAAGATTTCATGACAAAAACTCTCAATGAACTGGAAACTGAAAGAAATTTCTTAAAATTGGTAAGAAGCATCTATAAAGCCAACAACAAATATAATTTGCAATGTTGAAAGTCTGAATGCTTCTCCATACTTCTATTTACTTCTGTTCATGGAAGTTAAGACAGGAAAATTAGGCATGAACAAAACAAAACAAACACACAAAGCAAACAAACACAAATAAAGAAAAACAAAAATAAGCAAGCAATAAAGAATGAAAAGACATACAGATTGAACAGGGTAAAGCAAATGTCTCCTTGCAAATATTTTGTGTATAGAATATTCTAATATATGAGTAAAGAAAAAGAGCAAACACTAGTACTAATAAATGAGTTCAGTAAGATTGTAGAGTATAAGGTAAATACAAGATGGGACAGTATAAGATAAATATAAGTATCAATATCTGTATTCCTAAATGTTAACAATGAACAATCCAAAATAAAATTAAGAAATCAATTCCATAACCAATAACATAAATAATTATTTGGAATGTATTATATTTAAAAGAAGTATAATATTACACTCTAAAAATTGTGAAACATTATTGAAAGAAGTAAGATTAAATAAAGGTAAAGATGTCCTGCCTCATGGATTAAAAGGCAAATTCAACAATGTCAGTACTCTCTAAATGGATCTACAGATTAAATGAAATTCTTCCTTGTTACAACTCCTGGTGTATTAGGGTTGCCACTTCTCCACACCCTCACCAACATTTGTTGTTGTTTGTGTTCTTGATGATTGCCATTCTGATTGGGGTGGGGTGAAATCTCAAGGTAGTTTTGATTTGCATCTCTCTGATTGCAAACGATGTTGAAGGTTTCCTCATACATTTATTGGCTATTTGTATTTCTTCTTTTGTGAGGTGTCTATTTAGATCCTTTGCCCATTTTTGATTGGGTTGTTTTCTTAGCCATGAGTTTCTTGAGTTCTCTATATATCCTAGATATTAGTCCTCTATCAGAAGAGTAGCTGGCAAAAATTTTCTCCCACTCCGTAGGCTCTCTGTTAAGGTTCTTGATAGTTACCTTTGCTGCACAGAAACTCTTCAGTTCAATGCAATCCCGTGTATTGATCTTCCTTTGAGTTGCTTGTGCTTTTGGAGTCTTGTTGAGAAAGTTTTTACCTGTGCCTATGTGTTGAAGTGTTGGTCCTATGCCCTCTTCAAGTAGCTGCAAGGTCTCTGGCCTGACTTCCAGGTCTTTGATCCACCTTGAGTTGACTCTTGTGCAAGGTGAGAAAGTGGGGTTTATTTCCATTTTCCTGCATATGGTTAACCAGTTTTGCCAACACCATTTGTTAAAGAGGCTATCTTTTTTTGAGTGTATATTTTGGGCTCCTTTGTCAAAAATCAGTTGGCTGTAACACGTGGGTCTGTTTCTGAATCTTCTATTCTGCTCCATTGGTCTATGTGTCTGTTTTTGTGTCAATACCATGCTGTTTTTGTCACTGTGGCTTTGTAGTAGAGTTTGAAGTCAGGTATTGTGATACCTCCTGCATGGTTCTTGTTGCTAAGAACTACTTTGGCTATTCTGGGCTTTTTGTTGTTCTAAATGAATTTAAGAATTATGTCGTGAGGAGTGATCTCGGTTAATTTCATAGGTATTGCATTGAATTTGTAGATCACTTTTGGGGCAATGGCCATTTTGATGATATTTATTCTGCCTATCCAAGAGCATGGAAGATCTTTCCATCTTCTAAGATCTTCATTGATTTCTTTTTTCAACCTTTTATAGTTTTCCTTATAGAGGGAACTTTTCTGAAATGTGCACTAAAGTTTATATGATCATCCAAAGAATGTAGCACAAGTAAATTCATACTGAATATATGACAATTGGAAGATTTATGCTTCACGATCTCAAAACTTATTACAATGCTGTGGTAATTAAGACAGTATGTTAGTGACATAAGGAAGGGTAGACATAGATTGACAGGAATACAATTAGGAGTCTAGAAATTAATTAGTATATTTATAGTCAATTAATTTATAAGAAAATCTACTGAGATAATTCAGTTGGAGAAATGATGCTCCCACAGACACATGTCTATATACAAAAAAATTTAAGTTGGACCTTTATTCATGCCATACACAAAAAAAACTCAAAATTAATTAAATATCTAAATAGAAGAGTAAAAGTATAGAAAAATATTACAGTAAATCTCTATGAACCCTGATTAGGAAAACTTTCCTTAGAAAGACATCAAATGCACAATTGAAATAAATAAAAATGAATAAATAAATAAATAAATGAATAAATAAATAAATTGGACTCATAAAAACTAAAAATGTCTTTGCTTTACAGGATACCATCAAAAAAAGTAAAAGGACTATCCACAGAATGGGAGAAAATATTTGCAACTTATATAATCTGATATTTAACTTGTATCTGGAATGTATAATATAACTCACAATAGTGTTACACAAGCGACCCAATTAAAAATGGACAAATGATACTGTTTTAAGAAAGCGCAAGAACATACTCAGTTTCCATAGTTTGCAAGAAGCACTCATAAAACTCAGAAAGGCTGTTATACTGACATTTATGGTTTATTACAGCAAAAGAATACAGATTAATATCAGCAAAGGATGAACACACACAAAAGAAGATCTGCAAAGTTCCAGAGATGAACTTCTCATTATCTTCTGTCACTGTAGTCTTATGGAGAACATATAATTCTTACAGCAATGACATGTATCAGTAACACAGACTACTGTCAACTACAGAAGCTTATCTGAGCCTCAGTATCCAGGATTTTATTGGCTAGTCATTGGCACATGCAAAATGTGCAACTGATTGGTCTTATCTACTCAGAGCTCAGACTCTGCAAAAGATAAACTAATAACAGTTGGCCCAAAGTGAACACTATAAATCACATTTTTAGCGTAAAACACACAAAAATCATGGACATGAGGGTTCATAGTAGCACTACTTGGCCAGAAAATTTAAATAACCTAGGTGTCTATTAACTGATGGATTAGTAAATAAAATATAACCCATTCATAAAATGGGATTTTATCTTCAATAAAAGGAACAGTGCTACAACATGGATACCTGAAAAGCATGAAACAAGCCTGCCACAAAATAAAGCATATTATATGATTTAATTGATATAAAATGTTCAGAATACTAAGTTTTGTAGAGCAGGTAGTATTTGTCTAGGCCATGGGGATTTGAGGAGGTAATGAGAATAGTTTCTTTTGGGTTCGATGAAAGTGATCTCTAGATGATTGTGGTGATGGTTGTGCAATTTTGTGAATATAATGAAATCTTTAAATTGCATCTTAAATGAATGGATTGTAGGATCTGTGGATTATATCCCATTTTTAAATAATAGTTTCACTTTCATTCACATTGACATATAGTGTGCAAAGCATGTCTCTTGAAAAAGCCTAGAAATATGTCAATACATGTTACTAGTTGTCATACCTAGTATATATATAGACATGTTACTTAGTCAACATTATCATGCAACCAGTTAATGAAACAGTCTAAGACTTGGAAATATTTATTATTATTATTCTTTAGGTTAGGATAATTCTTGGAACTCAGTTCTCTAGATAAAAAATAGAGGAGTTATGTAGTCTGTATTTCTACCCAATAATCTGTGTGTGTGTGTGTGTGTGTGTGTGTGTGTGTGTGTGTGTGTGTGTACTGGGGATTGAACCCAGGAGCCTTCTACCTCCAAGCTACAATCCCAGTCCTTTTTTATGTTTTTCCTTTGAAACAGGTTCTCTCTAGGTTTCTGAGAATTTCTATGTTGCTGAGGCTATCCTTGATTTTCCTGCCTTAGCCTCTCAAGTACTAGGATTACAGGTGTGCTCCACAGTTCCTGGCTCCCAATAATCTTTATGATCGATTATATTTCCTAAAGTTCATATGGAAACATATTAGAACTCTCTTTGTAAATCTTTATGTAAACTTCAATTGTTATATTCATATTCATATAATAAAAACTTGTGCTGCCAGTCTTTCTGTTGTTGTGCAATAGTCTCGACAATACTTGCCAAACATACCTCCTGCTCTGTCCCTTGTTGTAACTCCCTCCATGTTTCAGAGTTGTGTCACTTTTAATGAATCAATCTGATGGATTCCTATGCCTTTGTTTATCTTCTCTCTGACAGGAGTTCTCTCTCTAACTTCCAACTTCCATGTCAAGATCGGCTCTTAGAGGGGCACAGTGGTGTATGCCTGCAAATCTACTATGAGGGAAGCTAAGACAGAGGATCACAGGTTTGAGGACAGCCTCAGCAATTTATCAAGGTCATTGGCAGCTCAATGAAACCCTGTTTCAAAATAAAAAATAAATAGGGCTGGTAGTGTAGCTCAGAGGTAGAATTCCATTGGTTTCAATCCTCCATACAAAAAAAGAAAGAAGAAAGGAAGAAAGAAAGAGACATTTCAGCTCATTTTTCAAGGTGCATTATTGACTATAGATCTGCCATATTGGGCTTCCTCAATACCTCAACATTTTGTTTTTTTTTTTCTACTTTTGAATGTAGCTTCATTTGTACTTTTTTGTGGAGTCTATGTTAACTTGCTTGGATTATGAGTATTTGTGTGAATCTCTCTCTAATGGGAATGTCTGTGTCCTCATTTATATTTCTAACCCCTAAACTTGCATAAGGAAGGTGTTAAAGACATCACCTGAGAGAATCTTATTCACCAAGGAATGAGAGGCATTACATACATTAGCACCTTGTCCTTCTAGTATTACATCAATACTCGACAACTAGATCTGTTTCAATACCACAGAGAACTGAGTCTGTAGAAGGAGAAGGTTGTGGGAACACAAGAGTACCAGGGCGAGCCAGATGGGCACCAAGAAAACAAACAGAATTCAGTGGACCAGTCCAACACATAAAATCATCTCATGAGAAGTAAATTCAAAGTCTGATTACCCTATTTGAACTCATGAGGTTTTTTAGAGCCCTGTTCATTTGCAAACATGGGCTGCTGCCACCTTTAGGGATTAAAATATTCATACCAGTTAGAGAGGATAGAGCAGCTTTGAAAGAAATCAACCACTTGTGGGAAGCAGAGAGGATACTGAGGTCTTCACCTTGTTTGCTTCAGGTAACATGTTCAGCTTTCCAAAAAGCAAAAAAAATGGGAAACCTGTCAATTATATGTATGTTTAAGAAATTAATTGATATGTGCCTCCTGGGAATAAATATTGCTTCCAGTATTTTTCCAGTTATTCAGTTTTTCAAAAACATGATATACAGTGGACTTAACTTCTACTAAACCTAGTACTTTTCCTTACACATGACCATGCTAAAATTCACACTGGAGAACTTATAGAATGATGGAAGTCTTTAAAAACCAGTTTTATAAAAACAGAAAACAAAACCCCCCAAAACAGGCAGCCATGGTACTTATAGCAGTACATTTCTCTTCTAAAACATGGGAAGAAGAGAAACTGTTTAAAGTCACACGACAGGTTATTATTCTGGTTAATGTGAAATGTTCATCAGACAAGCTTATTGAATTTGATTTGTGTGCACAACTCCACAGCAAATCTGTATTTTATCTGGTATCCCTTCCCCCACCCAAACCAATATCAACAAATGTGCCATCTGAAAACAAAACAAAACAAAACAAAAAACACCTGGAAAATTAAAGTGATTTAACCAGTATGATTTATGATAATGGTACAGAAGAGAATATTTTTTGGTTCTCAAAAACATAACAGGCAATTGATGTGCCATATTGCAGTATGGTTTTAGCTATCAACATGTCAAGATTTAGTTTTGCTGTTAACATTTTACGATTTAGAAAGCTGCAAGAATATGTGCAGGGTAGCAACAACACAGGCTTCATTCCCTCAGCTATATTTATTGAGCTTTCATTTTCCCCCTTTTATAGGAGAAATTGAAAAAGAAACAGACTAGGAGAGACAGACAGGCGTCCACTCAATATATTTCATTTTCTTTATTATGCCAAGTAATGAGAAATAAAGAGACAGAAAACCAAGTTCCTAATAGCTTGTGCTCAGACCAAAGAAGATTCTAGACAGATGAATCCACAGTATATTTTTATTGGTTTATTATCTCCAACAGATAACGTAACCATGTCAAAGAATGTACTACTTGATCCCAGACCTTCATCAATTACAAGAGTCCCAAGGTTAAGAATATATTGTGCTTGTTGCTGGATCGGGAGTTCCTGGTGATGTGACTATACATAAAAGTAACATAGTGAGTAAGAGGCAGGGGAAAGTTATCAGGAGACTCTGTATTGCATTTCAAGTTTAATTCTACCAGACCATGGCTGAAAATGAAAAGGCTAAGCCGCAAGACTGCAGCAAACAGGACTGGGTAGATGCATCATAAGAACAAAGTCAGTTGGCTATGATTTTCCACACCTGTAATCTCAGTACTTGGGAGGCTGAGACAGGAGGATCACAAGTTTGAATCCAGCCTCAGCAACTTAGTGAGACTCTCACAAACCTAGTGAGACTTAAAATAACGATAGTGATAATGATAATGATGATGATGATGATGATGATGATGATGATGGGGATGTATCATGGAGGTAGAATGCCTTGGGGTTCAGTCCCCAGTATAAAACAAAGCAAGGCCAGCCATCTTTGGCTGGTACTCCATTTTCTGGGGTAGATGTGTTACAGGGATTGACTATGCGGACAACTACTGGAGAATTCCAGCTACCAGTGCATGCGGTAACGACTATTACTACAGGACATTCCCCATCATGCTCCCTTACAACTGTCCCTAGCCATGAGGATTGTGAATGTACAGCAGTACAAGTTAACAACAGAGCGTGAGGAAATTGGACAAATAATATTAATGCTAGAAGAGCGAGTGTAATTTACCTAACTCATAACCCATTCAACTTTCCCATGTGGCCAGTGTGAACACCTGATGGTTCCTGGCACATGACAGTGGACTGTCAGTACCTAACTTTTCAGAATTGATGGATCATCTTTTCTATGAACTGGGACAGTTCCATTACACTGTAGACTTGGTCAATACCTTTTTTTTTTTTTTTTTACTATAGCTATTACCCTGGAAAAACAAGAACAGTTTGCTTTTATCTGAGAAGGGCTCCAATGGACCTTTTTGATATTGCCCCAGGGATACCTTCATGGTCCCACCTTGTGTCACAATCTGGTGGCACAGGATTTGGTTTCTTGGAAGAAGCCTGAGGCTGTACAGATGTATCATTATATTGATGACATTATTCTCTTACAGAGTTAAAAGCAGCTGCATGCAGCCTCTGAGCCACTCTTCAGGAATGGCTGCCAATGAAGACAAGGTCTGGGGACCTGGGTATTATGTCAAATTTTGGAGAGTTGTCTAGTGGGATAAAACAAAGGATACCCAAAGCAGTGATAAATAAGATACAAGCATATCCTCAGCCAGGAATGATCAGAGGGTTACATACATATTTGGACCCAATGTAATGCTCTCTGAACCAAGTCACACGTTGCTACCCATAGGGAGTAGATCATGGGGGCCCAGAGGAAGTACAGGTTGGTAGTGAAGACATGACTCTGCTCACCCCATGAAGCTACAGATATGTGCTCATCTCACACAGCTGTAGATGTGTATATAGTTATTTAAATACAATGCAAAAATGCAACATGCAACATATATGTGCATGTCCACTGTCATGGTCATGTATCATTTTGTCCAGAACCCTATATAAGGGACCAGTCTGTAGAATATAGATGATGATGTTCTTCTAAGGATAGCAACTCTGCGAGCTTTTGTCTACCTAGGAATCTCACCATGGAAACTTCCCCGGCAACCACAACTGGCCTCTGACAGGGCCCCTGACAGAGGGGGTGGGGAGAGGAAGGCTTGATGAAGGAAACACTTCAAATAATGCTACGTACATATATGAAGTTACCAATGCCAATCTCAATATCATGGACCGGGAAGGGGAGGGAGTGGTGAGATCCAGGGGAAACTCACCAAGCACTATATACATGTATGTCCCTATCATGCTGACCTTCACTATTTTGTATGATTACAACATACTAATAAAAATATACTAAAAATACATTAGCCTTCATTTGACAAGCCATTAAATCAGTCAAGAATATTACTGGATTTTAGTTGCATATTACTCTAAGTGGCATATTTTTTAATTTTTAAATTATGTTATTCTATGCGTTAACATTGGAATTTTGCTCAGCCATCTTCTCTATTAAGTGAAAGAGTTCAAAGTAATTTTAAAGTAGGTTAAGGGCATCACCACTCTCCCTTTTCAAATGTCAGGACCTGACAGACAGTGTGTTATCCCAGAGCCAGGTCTTTAAGGTCCCCATTATAACCTGAGGCAGAGATCTTCCTTTCAGTCTCTTGAGCAGTAACAGTACTCTTCCCAAGATATTTGGAGTATTTCCTTTCTTTTAAAACAGAAAAGTTTATTTCTTGTTCCAAATAACATCTTGATTTTGACTGATCCATAGTTTATGAGCTTCTGAAGTTTTGGGACCAGCTCTTTTTTATTCTTGTAAAAGAACATAATAAATGTGAAAATGTCCAGTCCACATCAATCACCAAGCAAATATTCTACTTCAAAATCTTAATGAGAATGGCGTGGGTATAGGTAGATAGAACAAAATACTGATGTTATTGAATTTGGGGCTCAATTAAAAGTGATAGCAAATGATATAATGTTCCTAAATAGTGACTTCTGGGTTTAAGAATACAGATAGCTGTAAGGCAAACTATCAAGTGTGGAGATTAAATCTATACATGAACATATCCGATATATTTCCTAGAGTACCCCATACCACAGTACATCAAACAGGTCATTGTTAAATTATTTCAAATGATAAGCCATTAGAAAGCCAATGTGGTGTAAGAAAATATTATTCCAATGTAAAACAAAATTCTTCAAAGTGGCTATAATGAAAGGCCTAGCAATAGCCATTTCATAAAATGAATTCTATCAAATAGCATAGCAGCCCATAAAATGAAATTATGTTCTCTCTGTATATGTCAGCACTGATGATATCTAATCAATAACTCTGCTGCTGTCAGGCTCAGGTAGAATTTGTAAGAGGGAAAAGCCTGTTTCATAGTCCATCTATATGATTTCATATAGAAACATTCATTTATTTTAACCATAACATCCTTTCAGAAAAGTTAGAGACAGTTATATTTTAGGTGACTTATACTTTTAGGAACTTGGAATATTTCTAATATATCTTGAAATAGGATGAATTTATTTTAACCAAAACATCCTTTCAGAAAAGTTATAGTAGTTATGCTTTTAGATGACTTACACTTTAGTGACTTGAAAGGTTTCTCATATATCTTGAAATAGGCTGAATGGAGAAT
>PVLC010012232.1:0-44902 GCA_004027655.1 Graphiurus murinus | reverse complement strand
TGGGCCAGGGTGGTCCAGCCATAACCGGACGCCTCCTGTCGGTTTGGAAAGAAGGACGGGAGGGAAGGTGCATTTTAGGCAAACTAATTCCCAGTTGGGTTGGAGCCACTGGCTTTCTGAGATGGCTGATTTCTCAGGCCAAGAATAACAGGTGAGGTCGATGAAAAGGAGACTGAGAAGGGGTCAAGCTGGGAGAGCTAGATCTGACCTCTGAGCTGTAACAATGACAATGGTAACAAAGATGACTGTCCTTGAGGTGGGGGAGGGCGGCTCTTAGTCCATTTTCTGCTGCCGATAACACACAACCGCAGGCTGGGTGGATTATAAAGGAAAAAGGTTTATTTCAGCTCACAGTTCTGGGAGCCCAAGGTCAAGGGGCCACATCTGGGGATGGCCTTCTTGCTGGCAGAGTCCCGAGGTGGTGCAGGGCATGATAAGACAGGGAGCACAGGTGTGCTCTGGTCTCTCTCCCTCTGCTTATAAAGTCACCAGGTCTCAATAATGGGGGCTCCACCCTGATGGCCTTATCTGATCCTAGGCATTCCCCCAAAGTTCTACCTCTAGACATAATCAGATTATGTTTCTATTCTTTTAACTCATCATGGGGATTAAATTCCAATTCACAAAGCTTTGGGGGATGCACTGAAACCAGGGCCAACCCACAGCAGGCAGAGGGTGAGCACTCACGCACGGGGATCCCAAGAGTTCCACCTGCACAGATATCCCCGATATCCCCCTGTGTCACCTACTGCCAGGTCCCGGGGACACGCCTCTTACAATGCTACTCAAGCGATGATGGTTAGTCTTGTTATCTTGGAGCATACAGATTGCAAGGTGCTACTTGTTTATGAAATGATCTAGCGTCTGTGTTCCTAGTCAAGGAATTAAATGCAAACAGGAATGAAATACTCCAGGCATCATGCAACAATTAATGTTCTAATGATTCTTACAAAATCTCAAGCCCGGTGTGGTGGCGCACGCTTATAATCCCAGCATTTGGGAGGCTGAGACCGGAGGAGCCGGGTTCTCAGGCAGCCTCAGCTACCTAGTGAGGCACTCTATAACTTAGTGAGACCCTGTTTCAAAAGAAAGAATAAAAAAATAGGACTGGTGGTATAGCTCAGAGGTAGAACCCCCCCTGGGTTCAATCCCCAGTACTAAAAAGAAAAAAAATCTCCAAAGGATTTGGTTCAGTTTGCTCCAGGTAACCACTGAACGTGTACAAACCAACCCCATCAGTAGTCTACACCATGGAAATGGCTAGAAAGGTGGTATTCCAAAGCACAGCTCGAAACTCAACAGTGAGAAAAATCCCAACACTTCATTAGGGTTGGGTCTTTTTCTCCTCTGTCAGGTTATTTATACTGTTTCAATATTGTTCATCTACCTCTGACTACATCAGCGATGCTCACTGATACGTTTGTGCTTTAAACAGTGCAGATTAACCAATTGATCCTTCCCGTTTAAAGCTCAGAATGCCCACTGGGAAATTTTTAAATAAGAAATAAGAGCCAACAAACATATTTAAACCTTCTAATTGAGCGAGTGGAGGAATGTGCTAAGAGGGGATTCCTGGGAAGCCAGTTTTCCCAGCCTCCTGCTTTTCAGGCTCATCACTGACTCGTCAAAGGCCAACAGCTTCCTGCACACGCGACTTCCACTTAAATCCTTTTAAAAGATCAATGAGAATATTGAAAGGGGGAAAAAAAAAACCCCACTGCTTAGGGAAAAATTATTTTCATTTTTCCCATATGAAGTTTTTTTTTTTTTCTATATCTAATTACTTCATTTAGCCTCTCAATTTTGTTTGCTGAATCGGAATATCTTTCTAGAAATATAGTCATTATACCAATGACTCCAAGGCAGAATTCAAACAGATGTTAAATCTCATTGTTTTTGAATCCAAAGTCACCAGGCAGTTTCTATGCGGCAAGGGGAGGCCCAGCCTAGTTCCCATCCAGAGGATGAGGTTCTGTTCGGCCCCATGGGCCCCATGTGGAGGGCATTCCGGGTCACTTTGGGCCACCACCGTG
The DNA here is from genome assembly GCA_004027655.1 of Graphiurus murinus. NCBI lineage: Eukaryota > Metazoa > Chordata > Mammalia > Rodentia > Gliridae > Graphiurus > Graphiurus murinus. The sequence continues at coordinate 42,869 of PVLC010012232.1, read as the reverse complement.
TTAATGTCATTCCTATGGCACACAGGCTTCTTAATAGACTCAGGGTTTGAGAGTCTGCACACACCTATGGTGTTCGTGACCTGTTTTGCTACAGGGATGGGTTCATTCACAAACAAAAATCTTGATGTGATCCAGGGTCCAAAGTGCACTGGGAGTTGAACCTCCCGGTCACAGCAGGGAAGACCAAGCAGCTGTCAGCGTAACCACAGCTGGGTTGAGCCCAAACTGAGCGCACCTTCAAGAAGACTTCTGTAGGCCCAAATAAATCACTTTACAGGCTCCCAGAGCATGTGAGGAAGGACAGTTGCATAATCTCCATCTGTTTCTATAGCAACCCCGGAGCCACCTCTCCCTGCAGGAGGTACGGCACTTAATGCCTGCCTTTAAAACCAAATGCCACAGGTCTCTTCCAGAGAGGTATCTAGGTCATTACTTAAGGGCTACTTTGCTTGCTGTTTGTAAAAAGGCTGTAGGAGAGGGGCTGTTTTTCCACTGGTTGACATTTCTGGCCAGGTGTGCACAGGACGGTTGGATTGTCCCCACTGCTCCGGGGACTCAGAGAAGAGACAGAAGGGTTAGAAAGATGAAAAAACATGAAGAGCCACAAAGTCAACTTCCGTAGAGCTCATCTTTTCTGCTCGGCAAGGGCTTGGAAAACAGCTGTCCGTTGTGTGGATTTCCTTCTCGGGCTCCTCGGGTCCCTGGCCCTTGAGTACAATGGAGTAGCGACAGCAAGGCCACTGCCGTTGACTCCTTAGCCTTCGTCTTTGCTCCTGGTGTGCCGGGAACAAAGTCTCCCGCTCTCGGCCTCTATTCTCTGCCCGTGGGAAGATAATAAGACCTCAAAAATTCATGAATATGAGCATTTAAAACAGGCCTTAGAAAGAAGCTACTGCGGGCTTCTCATTTGATGGATTTACAAAGCAGCAGTCCAGAGAGACAGAGAGATTGTCCCAGAGCGAGACTGCTCATTAATGGCAGAATACGAATGAGAACCCTGGGCTCCTACCGACTTCCAGCACTCTCTAATCTTCTCAGGATACTAAGGACGGAATTGAGAAATAACATTTTAAAACCACAAACACAAAGAAGTAGACTTTTGATATGAAAGCTGTTGAATGATCAAAAATAAGATGCCAGAGATGGGGTGAAGAAGCACATGGACCATCTGTCCACATCTGTCCCAGCACCACGGTTTGTGTTGGAGCTGGCCAGTGAGTGACCCAGAACTCCCTAGGAGTAAGCAGGACAAAAAAGCCATCGGAGCAGGCTACTGAAATAATCCAGAAAGCTGCTCCCTGGACTTCAATCAGACCTGCCGAGATTGGGAATTTCATCACCATCAGTCCCAGCCCTGACACCTGGAACCGCCTTGCTCTTTGGAGTCAGACAATCATGGCGTTAGTTCCAACTGCTCACACCAAAGTGTGCCCAGATCTAAAGAGTAAACAGCAGGCGGTCTTGCAGATAAGCAACCCGCAGCCCTCCAGCCAGTTTCTTCCTTCTTAGCAGCCTGCTGCTTCCCAAGTCTCAAAGTTGGAACTGCAAAGATGCACCACCACAGATGCATTGAACCCAGGCGTGAGTCTCTTTTGCAATTTGCTTTGCAGTTCTGTACTACTTTAATAATGATGACTGACAGCCAATGTGCACAGCCACTGCTAACTTTGCAAGGCAAGTGTTGAGGTTCTCCAGGGGGCCTCTGCTCCCTGGAATGCTTCCGCCAGGACTGACACCAGGAGCTGCTTTCTGGGTCAGAAGTGAAGACAGTGTTCACTTCCACGCTCAGGCTACATGGCCAAGTAAGGACTTCTTACCGAGGCATGGTAGAGCATGCCTGTAATCTCAATACTTGGGAAGATGAAACAGGAGGATCACAGGTTCGAGGACAGCCTCAGCAAGTAGTTAGACTCTCATCAACCTAGTAAGACCCTGTTTCCAAATAAGAAATAAAATCAGACTGGGGGTATAGCTCGAAAATAGAATGCCTCTGAGTTCAATTCCCAATATATATATATTTCTTCCTGCACTTCCTTTTCTGCTTTAAAATTTTAAAATTCTCTGCTCCTCCTTGTCACTTTATTTTCTGGAAGAAGGAACAAAAAAGGAATACAACGATTTGTCCCGCCCCACGTGCTCTAAGAGTTTCGAGGGACTTGAGATTTGGAATGGCCACTTGTGTCTCTACGACAGGAGAAGTCCTGCAAAAGGAACACAGAGGCGGCATGTTGAGTCACAAGAGATAGGCTCTGGAGAACTTTTTTAAAAAGGGTTTTCTTACCTGCAGGGTGAGCACCAATCTGGGGAGCACACCTAGAAGACTGTCGGAATTATTACCAATGCAGCATTACACAGAGAAAGTGTGTGTAAGTGAAAGAAGGCATCAGGTGCAATCCATAGAACTTCAAACACCGAAGGCTTGGGTTGCAGAACCCCTTCTGTTACAGCCCAACTCCCTGGCTTGATATATCCCTCCACTTGGGCCTTAGCTGCCTCTTTTGTAAGGCTGAGATAATTATATCTACTTGAACCTCCTTGTAGGGCTGCTACTAAGGGATTTTTAAAATTGTAGTTAGTGTGCCTGGCATGTTTTGTAGATTGTGAAATGCTTTATACATGCAAACTGGAATTGTGTGTTGACTAAGAGGCTCTAGGTTCATTCTGCCTGGGTTCAAATCCTAGCTTCTGTATCTGCTCACAGTGTGACCCAGCCCCCTCGTCTATAAAATAATAATAATAACAATGCCCATCCCATCATGCTGGTAACAGGTCAGAATGAGATAATTCGTGTGAACACTTAGCATTGTGCATTATCAGTGCTCAGTATACTCAGGCCCAATACCGACAGATTCTGTGCATCAATTCTTCTTCACCATGGGGACCATGAGTCATTCCATACACATTCTATAGGTCATCCTAAAGGTCTTAGAGCAGTTCACAGTTTTAGTAATGCCAGAATTGTAAACAACACACACTGTTAAAACATCATTTGAGGGTTTAATTATTCAAATTTCATTTATGCTTCTCCGGTTTTGTAAATTTTCTTACAATAAATTTTTAATTTTTGTTTCAGTTAATATTTGCCGTCTTCAATCACAGGATGCTCTGCTTTCTAGACTGCTTTATACAATGAATGGTTACGAGCAAAAGCAATCAAAGCGAATATCTGGCGTTGCAAATATACGCTCCTAATTTCTCTCCCATGAGTCTGGGATCAGTTATAGTGCTCCTCGTTTCTGCTTTTGCCTAGGATTTGAAGTTTCACTCATGAGCACAAGGAGCAAACTCTCCTTTCACTTGGTCCTGTGGAAAGCAGCTGGCCTAGGCCTCTTGCTTGTAATGGTGAAAGGATGAGATCACCCAGAGAAGAAACTCAAAACCAATGACAACACTTAAGCCAACCAAAGCCTTCACTACATATAAATGTATAAGTTAATTATGACTATTTAAATATTGACTTGATCTTTGACTTAATCTATGAGCAGGTCCAATTACAGACACGTTGGAGTTGTCCTCCTAATTAGTCTTAAAGGTTCAATAATGTGGTGCCCACACTACTGACTCTTCACTTCCCAAGGGAATCACACATGAAAGCTGTTTCAATGTGGTTTAACCTTTGGTAACTATGAGTAGTATTTGAGAAGTTGGACAAGAGAGAAAAGCAAAGCTCTTAAGAATGCTTCTTAATCACCCTCTCCAAGGTCAAGGCTAATGAAAATTAATTTAACACAAGTTATGAAACTTAAATGGTCTCCCTTTAGGAGGGAAAATGCAGCTGGGCGTGGTGGCGCATGCTTGTAATCCCAGCATTTGGGATGGGGTCTTATCATTTGTAAGATAACCAAGAATAAGTCTTTATTTCCACTTGCCAAATCAGTATTGTTTCTCAGGACAATCTGATGACAGTAAATTAGTAAACTACCAAAATTTTGACCAGCAGTGTACTGTGAAATATCTAACAACTGAATTGCTACAGGAAAACAAAAACAGAAACAAACAAACAAACAAGAACAATTAAAGCCCTGATGTGTAGCGTCTGCCAATTTCCATGGTGTAAATACTTCCTCTATGGCCAGTTGCAAACCACCGATATGTCATCACTCAGTGTGGTCCGGGGAATGGTTGGGCAACAGAACATAAATATATATATGTGTATATATAGTATATATGTATATATATACATATATACTATTTCCATCAGAGAAAGAGAACTCACCAAAAAAAATTACTTTAAGAGCATAGATCATGGTAAAATGTAATGGAATTATTTGAAAGTGATGAGTTTTGAGTATTCGCCTCCTTTGTTTTTAATATAATTTGCTTACCTGTATAAAGTTTCGTCTATGGTAACGGCTGTATCCAACAACAGTCTAGCAAAATTCCTGAAAAATCTGACAATCAGCTTTCACAAGCCAGTGAAGAAGCTGGCTCCCGGACACCTTGAACTCATAGCCTTAGGGAGGTTGTGATAACTCAGCTCGGGAACCTGTTCCAAGCCATTGAGGCCAATCAAAGATACAGACCTGGCGGGGGGGCGAGGTGTGAGGACGAAAGTTGAGTTCGGGATGGGGAAGGCAGTCCTCTGAGCTCACGCTGTCTGTGTATTGCCTCCCGGTAGTTGCCCCTCCAGAGGACTTGCGCGTGGCTGGTATCAGCGACAGGTCCGTTGAGCTGGAATGGGACGGGCCGATGGCAGTGACGGAATATGTGATCTCTTACCAGCCGACGGCCCTGGGGGGCCTCCAGCTCCAGCAGCGGGTGCCTGGAGATTGGACTGGCGTCACCATCACGGAGCTGCAGCCAGGTCTCACCTACAACATCAGCGTCTACGCTGTCATTAGCAACATCCTCAGTCTTCCCATCACTGCCAAGGTGGCCACCCGTACGTACCATCCCCGTCCTGCTCCATTTCTCTCTCCTCCATGAGACCATGGGCATTCACGACAGTCCTGTCTTTTCTTTATTCTTCAGGAAGCCTGTGAGAGTCTGCTCTGGAGGGGAAGGGCCTCAAACAGGACGCACTTAGGAAAGGGTACATCACTAGAAAGGCACTTCTGATTAAGACAGTCTCCAAAGTCAGGCAGCTTCCATAAATTATAGAACCAAAAGAACAAAAACGTACTTTAATTATTGAGTACTGACGTACCGGCTTTGAATCTAGTTAGGGATTCAAAACCAGGAGATATAAAATTGGACGTATAATAAGCAAGTGTTAAGTGGATGTTACAGATGGCAAGTGTGTATCAGTGAGGAAAGAATCTTATTTAAAACCGCAGCTGACAATATCCACTTCTCAGACAGAGATGGCATGATTTCTTTATGGTCTTTTGTTTAGCAAAACAAAAAGAAAACATGTTTGTTTGTCTGAGTGTGCCTCTGTGTGTCACGCCAGGCCTCACACCATGCTAGGCACGTGCTTTATGACTGAGCTATGTCCCCAGCCCTTTTCATTTTTTTATTTTGAGGCGGGGTCTTGCTAAGTTACCCAGGCTGGCCTCCAACTTACAATCTCCTGCCTCAGCCTCCTGAGTAGCTGGTATTACAGGTGTGCATCACCGCACCCAGCTTAGCACAATGATATCTGGACAGTCCATTTTAGTTATAAAAGTTGAGGTTCTAGAATATAGTTTAGAAAGATTCAGTGGGAAGGGAAAGAGAGAGGGAGAGAGAGAGAGAGAGAGAGAGAGAGAGAGAGAGAGAGAGAGAGAGAGAGAGAAAACAAACAAGGACACAGACCAAGCTGAGCTGCTTTCAATTAAAAAAAGAAAAAGGCAGTTTTTCTTTTTTCTTTGTAACAGGGGAAATCTCTGATAAATCTTTATATGTATTTTGTATATGTTTATTTAGAAAAATATAAAAGATTGCTTACTAATTATAGCATTTGATAAAATAAGAAAGAAATAGGAAAACACTATTACTTTTTTCTTTATGTATCTTTGAATTCTCAAAGTTTTACAATAAGACTGTATTACTTTAGAATTTCAAAAACCAAGCTGAAGAATTTAGGTGAGAGAAAATTCCAGTCGTTTAGGCACCACGCTACACCCTGGTCTCCCCAGATCTCCTGCCAAAGTCTTCATGCTCACAAATGCCCGGGTGCCTTGTGTGCCTCTTAGAAATACCAAGGAAAGGGGCTGAGTCCTCTGGAAAGAGGGCATGCAAAGGAGGGAGTTCTGAACAGAATGACAGACTTCAGCAGTGACAGGGAACTGGAGCAAGAAGTATGGCCACGAAAACGTGAACCCTTAGAATTCAGAAAGCGCTGGGTCAGTGAATGGGACTTAGCACCAGACACAGTATACGAGATTTGAGCCCCTTTTATGAAGGCCTCGAATGACAAGATGATATTTGGGTCTTAAATGCCAGGAAAGTCCCAACAGAGGAGAAAGTCAAGGTAGGAAGGGTTGGCCTTGAAGGTTTCCTGGAGGCCCCAGAGGACTTGAGTTGGACTTTGAAAGAGGCAAAGGCAGGAGGCAGACATGGTGGTGCACGCCTGTGATCTCAGTACTTGGGAGACTGAGACAGGAGGATCGCAGGTTCAAGACCAACCTCAATAACCTAGCGAGACTCTGTTTTGAAACTAAAAATAAAAAGAGTTGGGCATGTAGCTCAGATTAAAAATGCTATGGCGTCAATCCCCACTACCACAATAAATAAGTAAATAAATAAATAATAAATAAATAAATAAATAAATAAATAAATAAATAAATAAATAAATAAATAAAGCAAGGACAGGGACTAACAGGACGAGACTTAAGAAGTCATCTCGGTCCCTTGCTTTTCAGGTGGCAAAAGTCCTGGGATAACATTGGACTCCTCCATGAATGCTGACTCTGTTAATGTGCCTATAATTATCTCTGTTTTATAGTTGACCTTTTTTTTTTTTTTCTTAATTCCTCTGGTGCTTGTGAGCTAGTTTTAAATATCCGCAGTGACGGTGAGGAGGCAGGTCACCATCTGCTGCCTTCCCCACCGTGCTCCCGGATGAGTCACCTCCCTCAGCGCCTGGCCCGACTCCCAAGCGTCTCTTCTCTGACCCTCATGGCCCGCCTGCAGTGACGAGGCTTGGTCTCCTGTAGCACTTATTATGCCAATTCAGGGCATCCCCCAGGCACGCTCCCAGGTGACAAGGAGGGAACCCTGTAAACTCACCTGCCATGCCTTCCAGTGGGTACGGAATCAGCCCCACCTATCAAACGGGAAGCAGGAGGAAGCCGCTCCCCAGCGGGAGAGCTGAGGAGCTGTCAGTGGTCCAGTGGGAATAGCCCATGGGAGGAGGAGCTGACACCAGAGCAGGCTCCCTGGAGGACTCAGAAAAGTCACGCTGTCACGTCTCAGGGCTGGTAATTGGAACTCCATTAGGACACGCATATTTCCACCTCACCAAACCTGCGCATGTGTGTGTCTCTGTGTGGTTGGGGGAGAAAAGGAGGGAGGTTAACAGAGAAGAAAAAATAAGGCAAGCAAGGCACAGGTGAGCGGGAAAGAGGAGAGAGAAGCAAAGGAACAGCTGGAAGGGATGTGGGGAAAGCAAAATCAGAGCCTCTGCCGTTGTCCTGTGAGTATGCCTTTGTTTTGCCTGAGTACATGAAATGGAAAGTTCAGACCATCCTGGATTTAGTGATTCGAGCTAAGCAGAATACTTTCGATGCACATCGAGGATACAGAACATCATCCCAGGCTTTGTTCTGAAGTTGGCTCGCTCTGCTCTGCCTCTGTAGCCAAACTTTCCTGTGCCCCCCTTTTCCCTGCGGGTGAAAGGGGGACTGCGGCCACTCTATTGCCCCCCCCCCCAGGAATCTCATACCACATCCAAAGATAAGTGCACGAGTTCCCTGAAAATGGTCGTTTAATTCAGTTCTAAGACTGACCACATTAGTAAGGAAAGGAAAACATGACTTTCATATTTTAACATTAGCAGTCGCTATTACCTACCAGAAAGCACAAACAGTACTGTATCTGCATGTGCTCATGCATTCGAACTAGCACTGAAGCCTCAGGACCACAGCGCAGGGGACTGTCCTGCACCTGGGACTCATTGTCCACGGCAGGAGTGGCAGTGTCTGCCACAAGCCACCACACCCAGGGCTTCAGTTAGCTCGCAGGACCTAGTAGCAGGCCAGGCTCTCTGTCCCTGCCCAGGACGACCTTGACCCTGTTACCTATGTTGCTGTGTTCCAGAACTCTCCACTCCTCAAGGGCTGCGGTTCAAGACGATCACAGAGACCACCGTGGAGGTGCAGTGGGAGCCCTTCTCCTTCTCCTTTGACGGCTGGGAGATCAGCTTCATTCCGAAGGTAACACAGCTGGCAGCCTGCTGAGCAGCCAGACTCGGGGGACTCCACCCGCACCCCGGAGTTGAGACAGCAAGGAGGGCACTACCCTGTCTCACTCGCTCAAAGCCTTAGAGACACAGAAGGGCATTTTGTGAGTGCCTGGGCCACAGAACACTTCTTTTGCAAAGGCCTGGCTGATAGTTAGGGACCAGAGCAGAGCGCTTAGCCTCGGGTAATAGAAAATGTAGGGGGCATGCCAGCTTCAGCTCTCTGCTGAGATCGTGCCAGGGCATAGAGAGTCCATGAAAACTAGACCCTCCGGAAGTTGGGGCTTCTCTTGGGGACATAAGAAAAGCCAAAGGAGTGGTGGTGCATGCCTGAAATCCCAGTATTTTGGGAGGCTAAGACAGGAGGATCACAGGATTGAGGACAGCCTCAGCAACTTAGTAAGACCCTATTTCAAAATAAAATTGGAGTAGGGGTCTACCTCAGAGGTAGAATGCTCTTGGATTTAATCCCCAGTACTGAAAACAAAACAAAAAACAAACAACAACAACAAAAAAGGGAAACAGTCACATAGTCAGCCCACAGCATCATTCTGTGCAGACAGCACAGTCAGCCTGTGTGGCTTCTGTCTTTGAAGGTTAGAGATGTAACACAAAAGCAACTTAGTTTTCCTGAATGATTCAGAATCAATTTATAGCCTATTAATTAAGCAACCTTTTGCAGAAACAAATTACATATTTAGTCTGAGTTTAAAATACCCTACGATTCCTTTCTACTCTTCAAAGCAGTGTTTTATTAACCCCAAGACTGTTTCCAATTTGCCAAAGTTGCCTGCCTGGTGCTCCTTTTCCAGATCTCATTGGAAACTCCACTGGCGTTGCCCCTAGCTACCACTCGTGGGGGTATAGCAGCCACACTCCTTCCTTCCGTCTTCATCCTTCCACATCAAAGAGCAGTTTTTCAGTCATCTGACAGTGTCAATGACCAATGACACATTTTTTGGATAACTAGACTGTGACTTTACTATTCTTTTACTCCAAAATTCTTAGAGCCTTGGGTTGTTGGAGCTACAAAGAATCTTCAAGTTCCAGAGTAAGACTCCTCAATTTACCTTTAGTTTAGTTTTTAGAAACCAAGACTTAGAGAACTAAAATGACATCATACTTCTAGTTGGTGCCAGGCTTAAAGCAAAAACCTTAGTCTCTACTTCCTGGTCCAGGGATCTGTCCACTAAATCCAGATGCCCCACTCTCCTGTGTGGACTTGGTCATGTCATGGCAGGGCAAGCTAAATATACCTAAACAGACAGTCTATACAAATGCATTATTATATGTCTTATGTAGGTTAAAATGGCTAATGATGAATGGCAGGCAACTGGGTTTCTAATAAAGCAGAGAGAATTATGTCAGTTATATCTGCTCAGGCAGAAAAACAATTGTGTCAGATTCTCCTCGTTTACATACAATATGTGAAACTCTAAATAAAAGAGGAGCTGGCCAGGATATGCCAAGATCAAATACACAAGTACATAGAATAGCTGCTGTGGTCTGCAGGTTGAAGCCAGAGTTTGGGAAGGGGATATCACATTGATTTATTAGAGTATGGCTACAAATTACATATAGGGCACTCTAGGTGACATAAATAGAGACCAAAGAATAGAGAACAAGGGAAATGCCACAGAAAGGGTCCTCTTGTCTCCTCTGTTTTCAAGGATACACAGAGAAAATCTGTGATTAATAGGTAGGTAGATAGTAGGTGATTGATAGATGACAAATAGATAACATGTGGTGGATTAGGTAGATAAATAGATGATAGTAGATCCTGGATCCAACATTATCACATTGTTCTTTCTCATTTCCTCTTCCACCAGTTTGTCTCCTTCCTCTCTCCTCTATAGTGTACCTTGTTCCATGCTTCCATTTTCTTTTCTTGGTACTTCATGGTTGTGTCACCGAGTCTTAACTCATATGGGTGAAGGATAAATGAGATATTGACAGATGTGCACCTAAAGTAACATCATTAAAAACTCTAGGTATAGCAAAATAATAGCTCCAGTTCATTAAAAAAAAAAATAGACTATCTGGCTGGCCAGGCACAGTGGCACACACCTGTAATCCCTGTACTTGGGAGACTGAGATAGGAGAATCCCAAGTTTGAGGCCAGCTTTGGCGATTTAGTAAGACCCTCTTTCAAAATAAAAAATAAAAAGGGCTGGGGGTATAGCTTATGGTAAGGTATGGTAAGGTATACCTGGGCTCATTCCCCAATACCACACACACACACACAGACACACACACACACACACACACACACACACAAAACCTGGGAATATCATAGATTGAAATATGTTGTATGTATATACATATATACAGAGATGATACATACACACATCTCTATAGTCTTCTAATAGCCAGTCATATTCATCACAACAAATGCCAAAAAAAAAAAATCTGATGAATGTTAACTGTAACCATCAAACATTTAGTCGTTGGCAAGAGCCAGTCTCCATCACCTCATGACTAATTCTTATTGCCAAACCCAGAAAATTCAGGAGAGGCCCAAGAAATGTTCTCGAGAGCTAGCTCTCTCTGAGCCTGGTGGAACTCGTTCCTGGCCCCAGACACTCAGCTGTCAGTGTGGAGGGAATAGATGTAGCTGCCATTTTTAATGTCCAGTTCCCAAGTCAGCTTCCATTCTCTCATTGGATTTCACTCCCAGTGACTTTTCTCTTTTGCTTTCTCTGCTTCTCCCTACTCTCCAGAACAATGAAGGAGGAGTGATAGCTCAGCTCCCCAGTGATGTCACCTCCTTTAACCAAACAGGACTAAAACCTGGGGAGGAATACATTGTCAATGTGGTGGCCCTGAAAGAACAAGCCCGGAGCCCGCCCACCTCGGCCAGCGTCTCCACTGGTGAGTACCTACGGCCCTTCCTCCACAGATACCCATTAGGGCGCTCCAGAGAAATCACTGCAGAATTGTCCAAGAGGCAGAGAGGCAGGTTCCTCCCAGAACCAAGACGATTTGGGGACCTGGAGATGGATGTACTCCACCTGATCATATTACTCATTGTTCATTCCTGCAAGCATAGAAATCTGGGGGCATGCTCCATGGGGAAACCTCTCTGCTGTGATTCTCAGTGTATTTTTCCTGGTCTTTTATACTCAGGAAGAGGTCTCATTTGTCAGCCCCTTAGTGTCATAAGCTTTGGAACCAATAAGAGCTGACTCACTCTTAACCTAGTATGAGATTTGGAGAAAATCAGATAAACTTGCCCAAATCTCAGTCCATTTTACAATGATGAGCAATAATACCTCCTTCATTGAGTTGCTATGAGGATTGAAGTAGATAAACCATAAAAAGTGATCAGCACTGTGCTGATGATATTACCTGACTTCCTCAGCCAGAGGCCCAACTCTGGGGATCCCAACAAATCAGGTCTGGCCACTCACCCCAAAAACCAAACAGAAAAAAATAATAGTGAAAATCAGGAGAGAAACTTCAATTAATATGGCCATACTAGGAAGGCAGGGGTGGGGGCCGGCGTTTTCAGCCCTGTTTTCTGGGGTACCGACATGAGCTTCCAAATTACATAAACAAGGGGGACCAGAAGTATGCATAGTCACGTAGACTGTGGTCTGATTGATTATTATCTCAGGATTGGGCAGGCAGGGACTCAGGTGGAGATAAGAAAGTGGCCTTTCACCTGCGGTGTAGCTTGGATTCATCACAAGATGTTTATTGATCAGACCTGTTGTTCCTGGAATCCAAGGGGACTTGAAGCAAAGAAGACAGATGCAAAATGGAGGCAGAGATGCCAAGTATTTTACGTTTGCAGGTTCAAGCAAAGAGTCAGTGTTTTTAGCAAAAGTGACCTCTAAATCCTTGTTACAGTAAGAGTGAATGCTTAACACTTGGTATGTAGGCATATGCCCAGAAATCGTGCTTAGAAGTAAACGTAGTAGTAGACAAAGCATTTAGAACCATAGGTAGAGTTGGGTCACTGTTCAAGGTGACAACTGAAGTTGATTACCATTTCATCCCTGCAGTTCATCTCCTTTAAGATCATTATATTTTCAGGATTGATTCATTAACTATGTCATATTTCTCCTCATTGTTTCCTTAGCAAACAAAGGATGCTCAACTTCAATGCTTCAAATTAGCAATTGTGATGCATATGTGTGCTCTCACCAAGAATTCCTCAAAACTTATAAATAGCATCTGGTATCATTTTCTTTCCTTTCTTTCTTTTTTTTTTTTTTTATTTTTATGAGATAGCTGAGACCCAGCAACTTAAGCAACTTTCCTTGTCAGTAACAAAAACTGAGATAAGTGAACATCGGTACAGTTTTGATTTTCATAAGCAGAAGTTATCACCCTCGAAAGCCAATCTGAAGTCCAGGACAGAAGGTCCGCTTGACCAGAAAAGGGGACAACAACACTGTATAATGAGACCGTGTTTATGGATTAGTGAGCCATGCTTTGCAATTCGGATCCATACAGTGACAGGTGCCGAGGCTTATGCTCAATCTAGAGAGCCATGGTTTAAAGTTACCATGGCATTAGCTTGTGTTCTGTGCACGCCCTAGGGTTCCATGGCAGTGTCTTGAAGCCAGGATCAGGGGAGATCCACACCCCTAATTACTTTCTCTGTGATGCCTCTAACTTGGGCAGCTCTACTTTGATCTGTTTTATATTTTTCCACAGCCATTTAGATATTTTTCTTAAAAAATGTTTTTTCACTCAAAAACAGGCTTTAAAACCCTTGTTCTAATCCAAATATGCTTTAAAAGAAACCCTATGGCCATAGAACCCAAAGTGCTCTGCAGGAATCTCTGGATGGGCAAGGGTACAGCTCAGTTCCCCAGGGTTATGCTGCGACCTAAAGATTTAATAACAAGCATAGACTCTCCACTTCTGATGTGGAATGCTTCAAGGTCCCAAGCCATTCCTGTGATGTGATATTAAGAAAGCATTAATAAGCCAGGCATGGTGGCACATACTTGTAATCCTAGTACTTGGGAGGCCAAGGCAGAAGGATCACAGGTTCAAGGCCAGCCTCAGTAATTTAGCGAGACCCTCTGCAACTTAGCAAGACCCTGTTTCAAAATAAAATATAAAGTAGGTCTGGGGGGGGGTCTAGCTCAGAGGTAGAATGTCCCTGGGTTTAATCTTCAGTCCCACAAAAAAAGAAAAAAGAGGAAGGAAAGGAGGAAAGAAGGGAGAGAAGTATGGAAGGAGAGAGGGAGAATAAGATGGTTCACAAGAGGAGAGAACGTTACTGTTGAATATTTTTCTTCCAAAGTACCAAGAGTCCTTAGAGAAGGAAGTCCAACTCTGCCTTATATTCAAACCACGTTTTCATAAAATTTGCAATATGTTTTGGTTTGGAAGACCCTTAAAATTAAGATTAAAAGTTTCAGGTATAGAAATCCATGAAAGCTAGGCAGCTTTTATTTTTTCAACTCAGAAAAAAAACATTCTAATATTAGTATTTTGGGCATCATGTACAGTCATGGAAAAAGAAAAACATGTATTCAAATTTACTTTTCTGACTTGTGTTTATTTAGAAACTAGGGCCCGCATTGAAAGCAAGCTGATCCTACCTTAATGGGAATGAGACATTGCCACCCAGCGACCAACCAAAGGGCAGAATCCAAGGGTGGCAACAGCAAAGATGGCTGGCTCCCAGCCCTGTCTGCTGCTTCCAGGAAGCGACTGTTTAATTATTTCCTTCTGTTCAGGTCTGACCTACACCAACCCCCTCCCAGGAAGCCGACTTCTCATCTGCACTCAGCTGGCTTCTTTTGGCCAGGACATTTTGTGAATGCAAATATATGACCTCCTGCAGCTACAGCCTCTGTGCTACATAATCACATTCTAATACGGTCAATCGGGTATGATTAGGGTTTTCTGGATCCAACAAGTTGAAGGACAAGAGCCTTATGTGGTCATTTGAGTTTCCCTGATGCCTTTGGGATTGTTTTGTTTTCAAGAACCTCCAGTCCTCTGAAATGCCCATCCCGATTTCTTTCTCGGGGATGAAGAGGCCTATCCATTCATTTCATTTACTCAGTACTCTAAAGTGTCCACTGTGTCTCAGGAATTATGCTTACACTGCGGCTGGGAGGCCGTTCTCCCATCTCATAACTAAATTAAACGAAGTTAAAAAGACCATCAAGTGTGGTGTACTAAAAAGAAACAGTCTGGATGTTTCCGGTGGAATCACATGATTGACTGCCTCAGATAGGAGAAAGAGAACTTCACTTTAACCCCAAACCAGGTGGCACCAAAACGGTCTGGTGATTTGGGGTCTGGTGCTAGATCCCAAATCCTAAAGCTGTTTAATAGAAAATAGCAATGGGCTAGACCCAGAAAGAGGGTATGGGGTGCTCCAGGAACCTGAAGTTGGGCCTCCAGGGACTCCAGGTCAGTCTGTGACAGTCCTGAAAGAAAGACTCCATTCTGGAGACAGAGTAGAGGGTAATAAAACAAGTTATAGTCAAAACTCTCAAGTAAAGAGGGAGGGAAATTTACTGAAAACTAGCCAAAGCACATGAGAATTTACTGGAAGGACAGAGTGTCTCATGGAAACCCAGGGCCAGAAATGCATTAGGACTTCACAAAGACTTGAACCAGGAAATGGAATCTCGGGAACAGAGTGTCTTTAGAACTTTCCAGAAGATCCACATGGCCACTCATTTCTGTACCTCTCTGTGTACCTGCCCCCACTCCCCTCTTCAATTTACTTCCCTCCTCCTCCTTCTTCTCTACTTCTCTGCTCTTCTCTTCCCTGCCCCTCTCCCCCCATCAGATACCTCCAATTTCTGTATGACATTGATAATGGCCACACCAGCCCTGGATCTGCGTGGTCCAACACAGGCTAATTAGAGAACCAGCGTCTCTGGTGCCAACTCCAGATCCTTAAAGAACATGAATACCAATCAGATCCGGCCAAGGCTGTGCAGTCACGTGGCAAATGCGTGCCCAGCGGCTGGGCCAAACCCTTTAGCAGATAGCAAGTTATTTTCAAAGAAGGGCACATTATCCCCGCAGATGCCCCTCAAAGGGTTAGTAGGACCATTTTCTGCTCTCACAAAGCCCTTTCTTTCTCTATTCCCCTTCTTCATTCCTCCCCCCAGCATAACTCACTACGAACAAGACCCCATGTGTGCTGGGCCGTGGATGGTGGGCCCTGCAGGAAACCCTCTAGCGTTTTCAGGCATCCTCCTGCACGGTGCTGGAGACCAGGGGCTCCTGAGAGACTTCTGCTGGAGAACCTGATGGGTCTAGTACCCACCATGCCCTGGGGCTCAGAAATACGCAAGCACCCACAGGGGAAAAGGAGCCAGAGGAGGCTGTTCCAGTCGGGAGCCTTTTTATGCCAAGGAGTGTGTTTCCTGTCCACAAATGCAAATGTCTATCTGGTTGGGGTACAGTCTTAGCAACTGACTGGGCTATCAGTATGGCCAAACAGGGACAACTTCTGAAAATTCACGATGACCCCTTTGGCAAGCAAGCAGAAGTGTCAGGTGTTGAGACAGGGTGGTCATTTCCTAGATCTTTCCTTGGGGCTCAAGGAAGGGGAGAGATGGCAATGGCCAAAATCAGGACCTCTGTTCCCTGTCCTGTTTTCTGCAAAAGGAAACAGCCTAAGTCTCTCAAACCAGGAAGTGTCTTTCCCCTGCCCAGACTGGGAGAGGCCAGCACTTGAAGCTACAGCTGATGAAAGGAGAATTAGAAACTGGGTGTGATGGTGCATGCCTGTAATCCCCATGCTTGGGAGACTGAGACAGGAGGATCACAGGTTCAAGACCAGCCTCCTTAGTAACTTAGCAAGACCCTGTTTCAAAAAAGGAATAATAATTTTTAAAAGGATTGGGGGCATATAGCTTGGAGGTAGAAAGTCCCCAGGCTCAATCTCCAGTACAAAAAAAAGGGCAGGCATGGTGACATAGCACATGCTTGTAATCCCTGTACTTGGGAGGTTGATACAGGAGGATCACAGGTTCAAGACCAGCCTCAGCAATATAGCAAGACCCTCAGCAACTTAGCAAGACCCTGTTTCAAAATAAAGAAGAATAATAAAAAGAATAGCTGGGGGGTATAGCTCAGAGGTGGAATGTCCCTGGGTTCAATTTCTAATACCAAAAATAAAAAAGGAGAATTAGACCAAGTATCAGGGGGAACTGAGTTCCAGAGCCAGCTCCCTGTGGACAAAATCTGTGTCCTCCAGAAAGGTATTTCCTCACTTTCCTTCTCTCTAAAATGGATGACAAAACCCATTCTCTCTATTACCAAGGTCAGGTAAGGAGGGCGCGGATGCCAGCTGGTTTCTCACCCAGCGCTCTGTTCTCTCGGCCCTTCCTCCCTCAGTGATCGACGGGCCCACGCAGATCCTGGTCCGAGATGTCTCCGACACCGTGGCCTTCGTGGAGTGGACCCCGCCTCGAGCCAAAGTCGACTTCATTCTCCTGAGATACGGCTTAGTGGGCGGGGAAGGGGGGAAGACCACCTTCCGGCTGCAGCCTCCCCTCAGCCAGTACTCGGTACAAGCCCTGCGGCCCGGCTCCCGCTACGCCGTGTCCGTCAGCGCCGTCCGAGGGACCAACGAGAGCGATTCCAGCACCACCCAGTTCATAACAGGTGAGTCTGCCACGGGGGTCAAGAGAAGCATGGGGTGGGGGCGGCTGCACCCACTGGAGGGGTCGGCATGGCTCCTGTGGCCATCTTGCATTACTGGCTGAAGGAAAACCAGCAGGTCCTGGGAAGAAACAGGTTCCCCTAGCTCCACTGGCCGGATCTGCGACTTCACGGCCGTCCATTCCTCCTATGAGTCTCTGGTTTCTCATTCGCAAAATGACAAGTTTGTCTCGAAGACACTTAAGCATCCCTATTGCTAGCCCAAATGACAATTCCGTGAGCGCTCAGGAAAGGGGCCTTGTCCGTGAGACACTTTATTGCCCTGTGCTGGAAATTGCTGTCGTAATTTTCTAAATCTATGATGACCATACTCCCGTGATGGAGCACACGGCATCGTGCAAGGCCCAACCGCGACAGGAGGAAGCAGGCCTTCCCACAGAGAGGCCAGGCGTGACTCATCCTGCCATTTGTAAGCACGGACAATAAGGCTTGGCTCCCACAGATGGGAAACTGGGGGCCCATGTCCACGGTGGCATTCGCCCCCTTCCCAAGGCTTTGGACTCCAGGAGCATCACCAGCAGTCAGTCGGGAAAGGCCAGACCTCAGAGTGACCCGCTCCCTGCCTCTCTCGGCGTCCATCAGTCTGGCCAACTCCTGGACCAGCAGGACAGGCACCATCCAGAGAGGGCAGGCATCCTGGCGCCCTGGCTGAGCCACAAAGATTAGTCATTGAGTCTCTCTTCAGTCCAGATCCATTGGCCTGTCGGCCTTGGGGAGGTCACACGTCAAGGGACATCTCTGTCATCTCTAAGTTGCCCCAGGGATCAAAGGAAATGACTAAGCTCTAAAGGATCTAAGAGCCCACATCTTCTGACCAAGTAGAAGGATCACCAATTCATGGGACATAGGACCCATCATCTCAGGATGCAGGGGACCAGGGGCTTCT
The DNA here is from genome assembly GCA_004027655.1 of Graphiurus murinus. Lineage (NCBI taxonomy): Eukaryota > Metazoa > Chordata > Mammalia > Rodentia > Gliridae > Graphiurus > Graphiurus murinus. Next base: position 24,999 of record PVLC010012232.1, on the reverse strand, counting down.
AGAAGACTCGACATTCAGGGCCCCCTGCTCCACCTGATTTTAAATCCTTGGAAAATAAGACAAAGGGTAAGAGAGACGGACACTGAGATATCACGAGGCTGGAGCATGTAGTTTAGTGTTACCGCCTGGTGGATTTGTAAACTGAATGCGGCCCCGGGCTAGTCCCCATTGGCAGTAGGGGCTGCAGGTGCTCAGGTTAGGACTTAGAACATGGAGGAGCAGGCAGAGGCCTGATCCCTGGGGCAGCCTGTCACATGAGAGAGGGGGACAACGGCAGTGGCCAGGCCCTGCTGCGGAACTCACCGTGGGAGTCAGTCCTTCTTCCCCCAGGAAAGAGAGAGGCCAGGAGTCTTAGAATGGAGCCCCTTCCACACAGAAGTTTCCTCCCTTAAAAAGAAACAAGTGGAGACTGGCTGACTGCGGAAGCTCCGCTTTGATTCCCTGAGAGACCCTTTACGGTTTTCTGGCAGCCCCCAGTGCCAGACTCCACCTTTTCCCCCAAGGGGTGGCCAGTAGTGTTTTTCCTCAAACACGTCTTGGGATCCCCAGATTGGAAAAAGAAACCAAGTTCTACCTACCTCCCTTCCTTTCCTCCTCATTTAACCAAAAATGTTCATGGCAGAGCAGGATCCAGGGTGTCCTGGCATATCCCTTCTTGGTTTGAAAATTCAAGGTCAACCTCCCCATCCACCCACCTACCCACCCACAACGGCAAGCTCAGAGCAGTGGTGTTTGCTACGGGCTAGGAGTCCTCCATTCTTTTCTTAATTTCAACATAGTTTGTGTTGGAAAAGTGGTTTCTTTGTGTCCTGCTCTGATAAGGAGTTTGAAGAGGTTTTAAAAAAAAAAAGAAGAAGAAGAAGAGGGCTTTCAAGCAGCAAGATGAAAAACAAATTCTTGATGTTTGGGTAAGCAAGATGGAGGCAGGATTGGCTGGTGGCCCAGGAAAATTCCAATCAAAATCATTCCATTCTGCCTCCTCGGATCCCCCTGAGTTTCCCTTCTCTGCTGCTGCTGCCGCTGCTGCGTGGCTCACCGTTCCGGTTGCCTGGTGGACTGGCAGCTGTTAGGTGGCTGCCTTGTCAATGCATCATTGCCTGTACCTCAAATCTGCTCCCCTCTGCTCCAGGCCAGGGAGAGGGGAGTAGGGGCACAAAGATGCAAACAGCTTCGCAGACAGACTCGCAACACCCGGGCTTGGCAGGTGCCAGTTGAATGATGAACGTGGACCCAGACTCTCGAGGTGGGGCCCGCGGTCGTTCCAGACCTCTGCTTAAATTCAAATTAACCAAAGTGCTTTTCCAGGTGATGGCTTCGACACTAGGAGTGCACTAATTGCACAGGCAATTAAAACAGAGATTTGCTTCCTGCAAGGTGAGTGGGATTTGCCTGGGTCTTAGAGCTGCTCTGCACGAGGGAAGAGCCCGGATGCAAGCACACCAAAGCCAGTCGTTAGAAAGAAGCCAGCCTAAGGAGCCCTGGAGGCCAGTCTCCCAATCCCTCTTGCCCTCAGCAGTCCTGGGACTCTTTCTGTCCTCCTGGAGGTCTTCTCTTTGAGCATACCCCAAGACACAACACTCAGGCACCAGTGCACTTGACCCGCATGCCCCACACCTCTCTTTAATAATGTTATGGGTTGAACCATGTCTCCTAAAAAGGTGTTGAAGCCCTAACCCTCAGGATGCACCTTTGTGACCTTATTTGGAAATAGGTTCTTGGCAGATAAGCAAGTTAGGATGAGGCCACTGCGGTGGGCGCTATCCAATATGACCGTGTCTTTATAAAAAGGGGACATTTGGGCACAGAGACAGATATGCACGCAAGGGAAATGCCTTTGAAGATTAAAGCAGAGAAACACCGAAGATCATTAGAAGCTAAGAGAGGCACGCCAGACTCTGCCTCACTGCCCTCGGAGGAAGCAACCTTGTGGACACCTTGACCTCATGCTTCAAGGCAATAATTTTATATTAAGGCATCCAAGTTGCAGTACCGTGCATGGCAGCCCTACAAAACTAATATGAACAGACAAGTCACAAAGGGTCAAGCCCCTGCCTGCTTGGAAGTGGAATTCCTGGGAACTCTTTCACGAGTTCAGCCTACGTGGCACTGGCCACTTGAGCCTAGGTTCGGACTGCATGCAGCAGAGGGGTGAGGGCTTCCTGTCCTTGTAGCACCAGCTGTTCTCAGTCTACTCCTCTGCTCCTTTCCCTGCACCGCCTCCCCCCCAGCAGCCTCAGAGCCCCACAGCTAAATCGTTATCACGACTTTTCCAAAAAGCTTTGAGTTGGCAAACACCACGGGGAACCAATAATGCTCATCCGGTCACCTAATGTGTATTTATTGAATATCTGCTGGACTCTGAGCATGTTCTAGGCACTGAGGCTGCAGAATAAGCAAGAATGACAAGACCGCAGTTCTCCTGGATGGCATCCTAACAAAGAAATAGACAAGGCCATTTCAATCATGAGTGCTAGCGCAAGAAGTGGAATGGATGAGATAGAGGGGGCCCCACTGGACCGTGTCATTTGGAAAGGCCTTCCGAGGAAGTGACATTTGAACTAAGACCTAAAGGACCTAAGTCCTGTGAGGATCTGGAGAAGGGTATTGCAGGCAGATGCAGCGCCAGTACAAAGGCCCTGAGGTAGGAATGACTTGATGTGTTTCAAGAGTAGAAAAAGGCAGGTTCACTGGAGCACCGTGAACAAGGGTAGAAGCATTATAAGGTGGTGCACACCCAGAGTCCCGCAGGCCATGCTGAGGAGTTCATAACGGGGCCACAGGAAGGTTTTAAGCAGGGGAATCACTTGATCCAACCTGTCTTGGAGTTCACAGTCACAGAGCCTCCCAGAGCCCCCATTGGGCCGCTGTCTCTGCCCCACACCTGGCCTGCTGGCATGGTTCCAGGGGCCAGCTCAGTTCCTGCATCTGCCCTCCTAGAAGTCAACCGTCAAGACTCAGAGAAAGCAAGTCATTTCACCTCACCCAGGTTCCGAGACAAGCCTTCCAAGCCCTCATTCCGGGATGACCTTTCTTGAGTGATTAGCAGAGGAAGTGTCTACTCCTTTCAGAGAAAACACTGCCCTCTATCCACAAGGCACAGGCCAAAATCCCCAAACTATTGGCAGTGACCTCTGTGTCCTAATAAAAAGGAACTATTTCCAAGATGTAGGTATTTTAAGTTGTGGAGAGCACTAGGTCCAGGTCTCAGTCTTAACTCTGACCTTAATCCTAATCGTGGCTCTTGCTCCAGCTCAGTTCAGTCCACACACCCCGGACCCCTCTGCTCCGCCTCTCCTGTGCAGGAGATTCAGGGCTGCGCTGTCAGGTGGATCCCTCTGTTGACTTCTTTCCCCACCCCTACGCTCCTTTCTCCATCCACCTGCTGGAGAAATATCATGGGCCACAAAAGAATGCATAGTCTCTGGCATGCTAAAGTACATGGAGTGAAGAAACCTTTCTTGGGAAAAAAAAATAAGCTGCAAAGACATAAATCTGCTAAAAGGTTCACCCAATTTGCATCATGAAGCAGACACTTCTCTGTTGATTCGCAGTGTTCTGCAAAAACGGTCGGTGGACACTTGCCTGGTATCTACAAATTGCAACGGTCCACTGGAGGTTTTTCTTGGAACAAATAGCTGGTCCACCCTGACGTTAAAATCAAGTCTCAACGACTAGAGCTATTGGGCACTTTTTAAGTGGCAGTTTTTTTAGGGCGGTGCCTTATTGCACTGCAAATTGTCCATGTGATTTCTCCCAACGCGAGCCGGAGGGGATGGTCAGCCCTGGAATACATGGACTCTTGAAAGCAAGCATGCAGCAATATTGTTGGAACCAAGAAGAGTGTCAGAGGCAACAGGAAGCCAGCCCTGAACTTGGATGACTATTTTTTTTCCCCGCCAGCAGGCATGCAGCTCACGTCACAGGCATTGTCTAATTTGCAACAACCTGGAATCACGGTATTACTTGCTGCGTTCACAGAGGTGTCCGTCAAGTCCTAGTGAGGTCGAAATGCTTGCCTATGGTCCCGTTAAGTGGGTGTCAGAGCTGGGGATCAGACGGAAGCCTGACTCCAAAGCCAGTGCTCCTTCCACTATGTCACACCCTCTATCTATATCTGAATTTTCCAACCTGCAAACCTTTCAGCTGCATCTATTCAAGTAAACCCCAGACACGCATCTGGAAAGCAACCACCTTCTTTTTGCTTGGTGGTCAAATTGAGATTGCAAATTAGTTCAACCACCATAGAGATTGGTGTGGCAGTTCCTCAAAAGACTAGGAATGGAACCACCAGGTGACCCAGCTAAAACACTCCTCAGTAGCTTTCCAAAAGAATTAAAGTCAGAATTGTGTAGAGATACATTCACGTCCATGTTTATCGCAACACAATTCACAATAACCAAATTATGGAACCAACCTAGGTGTCAGTCGATGGATGAATGAATCACAAAAATGTGGTATGCTTGCACAATGGAATTTTACTCAGCCATAAAGAACAACAAAATTATGTCATTTGCAGGAAAATGGATGGAACTAGAGAATATTATGCTAAGTGATCAGCCAGTCCGAGAAAGTCGAGGGTTGAATGTTTTCTCTCATATGTGGGAGCTAGAGAGAAAATAGGAAACGAAAGGGGCTTTGGATAATGGAGGAGAAAGACAATCCAGTAGAGGAGTGGAAGGGGACTGGAGGAGGGGCGTGGGGAGGCGGAAAAGAAGGACTGATGAAACAAACAGTTCAAACTCTGCTGTGCCCGCGTAGGAAGGGATCACCACCAACCCATCATGCAGGGAGGAGCGGGGAGCGGGTGGAAACCGAAGGGAAACACACCAAGGCTGGTGTGCATGATGGTTGGTATGACTTTGAACCTCACTATGATGTAGAGTCACAATACTAAAGTAAAATTAGCTGATTTTGCTCCATTCTATTTTAATTGTTTGGGAGTTACCCCTGGTTTTCTCCTGGTGGGATTTCCTTCACTTTTTGTTTTTGTTTTTTGAGGGGATGGGGAGTACTGGAGATTGAATCCAAGGGCATTCTATCTCCAAGCTGCACTCCCAGCCCTTTTTTTTTTAGCATTTTATTTTGAAACAGGATCTCGGCCAGTTGCAGAGGGGCTTAATAAGTTGCTGAGGCTGGCCTCAAGCTTGTGATCCTCCTGCTTCAGCCTCCCAAGTACTGGGATTACAGGCATGTGCCACCACACCTGGCTTTCTTTGCTTTGTCTTTGAGCTTGTGATATCCATTGGCTCATTTTCAAGGAAAATGGAATGACCAGTGGAATGGTCAGGAGAAAGCAGAAAGTCCATCGATGCCCAGCTCCCAAGTAGAACCCGCTGGCCTGCCCAAGGGCACAGGGCTCCCTGGAATGTGAGGCAGGGGGTCAGCAGGTGTGGGCCCTCGCCCCAGAGAGTTTTAAAATTCAAGATGCACCACAAACGTTCATGATCATGAGTGACAGACGCTGGTGACATTTGTCTACTTCCAGAGATCGATGCCCCCAAGAACCTGCGAGTTGGCTCCCGCACGGCAACCAGCCTTGACCTTGAGTGGGATAACAGCGAGGCCGAGGTCCAGGAGTACAAGGTTGTGTACAGCACCCTGGCTGGAGAGCAATACCATGAGGTCCTGGTCCCCAAGGGCATTGGCCCAACCACCAGGACCACCCTCACCGGTGAGTCCTGCCTCGTGGAGGCATGATGGTTGCTGAGTCTCTCTCCACAGCTCATGCACCCTACATCCAGCCCACAACAAACCCTACTGATGTAATCTGTTCAATACTTATCAAGCGTGTCTCCTACGTCCCACTGTACTGCCAGCACCGGGTCTCTGCCCCCACCTCTTGCCTTAGTCACTGTAAAAACCTTCATACACTCTCTTCAGCTCTGTCTCATCCAGGGCCTATCAGAATGGGCTCATTATTTCAAAGCACATTTCTGATTATGTCATCTGATTGTGCATGCATTCGGGGACTTCCCAGTGCTCTTAGGATAAGCCTGCACTATCAGCATGGCCTGCCAGGCCCTCTGGGATGCCCCAGCCTCCTCCAGTCCCCGGCCTCCTCCAGTCCCCGGCCTCCTCCAGTCCCCAGCCTCCTCCAATCCCCAGCCTCCTCCAGTCCCCACCCTCCTTCAGTCCCCGGCCTTCTCCGCATCCTCTAGTGCTCTCAGCACCCTGGGTCCGCAGGTCCACTTCCTTTGGCTCCTCAAGCACACTTCCCCTCCTGCCCCAGCCGGCTCTCATCCCTTAGCTCACGCCAGCTTCCCTTTCAGCTCTCAGTTCACATGTCACTTGGCAAGAAGCCACTCTGGTTGCCAAGAGGACAGACCGTCCTGTCCAATAGTCTCATCTCGTGTCCATCCTGAGGCATGCTCAGGTCATCCTCTGATGTGTGCGGGTGTGATTATCTAAATAATGTCACATAATATAATACCATTAGCCAGCCAGGGTGGCACACGCCTGTAATCTCAGTATATGGGAGGCTGAGACAGGAGGATCGCAGGTTTGAGGCTGGTCTCAGCAAGTAGTGAGACTCTCATCAACCTAGTGAGACCTTATTTCCAAATAAAAAATAAAATAAGGCAGGGAGTGTAGCTCAAAAATAGAATGCCCCTGAGTTCAGTTCTTAGTACTAAATAATAATAATAATAATAATAATAATAATAATAATAATAACAATAATATAATATCATTAGAGATCAATGCCTCCAAGAATTGTGTGTGTGTGTGTGTGTGTGTGTGTGTGTGTGTGTGTGTGTGTGTGTTTTACTGGAGATTGAACAACTCGGGAGCATTCTACCTCCAAGCTATACCCCTATACCCCCAGGCCAATTTTATTTATTTGGAAACAGGGTCTCACTAAGTTCCTGAAGCTGGTCTCAAACCTGCGATTCTCCCGTCTCAACCTCCCAAGTACTAGTATTACAAGCATGTGCCACCACGCCCAGCTCAAGAACCATATTATAACAAATAATGATTATAGACCTAAAAGTTCATGAAGGCTGGACTGGATTGGGTTTTGCTCCCCACTGAATCCCCAGGTCCCAGCACGGTGTCTAGCTCATACTAGGTCCTAGATCAGTACTTCTTGAGTGAATGAATGTATGAACGAAGTTGCAAAAGTTTGCTGCTGGGGCAGGCACTGCAAGAAGTCAATGAGAAGGTGAGAACCTGGTCATGTCTTACATATCCTACAAAAAGTTGGGGTTTATTCTTGAGGACCATGTGGACTCAGTGAGGGGTTTTACATAAGCTGATATAATTATTAGTTGTCTATAAAGGAAGACAAGGGCAGAGGCCTGGAGACTATTGCTACAGTCAAAGAGAGAGGATGGTTTCTGGACTAAGTCACCACCGTGGCTGTCGGGGAGCAGTCCTGAGCCTGGGGATGTGGGACGCCGTCAGCGCTTCCCTGGAGCCCTTCGGTAGCACGCCCATCCAGGACAGCCTGCCTGCAGGACCCAAGGGTGAGCAACCTCAAATGCAGGGCAAGGTTTTCAGACAGAGGGGGTGCTGTGCAGAGTGGTCGTGGGCCAGGCGCTGCCCGTGTGCTCACAGGCACTTCGTTTGACTGTGTCCTGGTTTCCTGCAAAAGCATTTGCTGTCTTCCTAGACAGGGGATACACAGCAAAGGGTGCGCCTGGTAAACAAGGGCAGCGGGAGCAAAGCTGTTTTCCTGCTGAAGTCCCAGACCTCCTCGCCAAATGAAGCCAGTTAAAGCAAATATGAAAACTGCCTTCTCCAGACAGACGCACTCCTGAAAATACAGCGAGGAGATGGAGAGATATGCTGACCAAGCAGGTTCTCCAGAGTGAATTAGACATAGAAAGGACAGACCAGCTGGCGTAAGGGCCTTGCAGAGCGCTGGAGACATTCACAAAATTTAAGCTACACCAAAATAACTGAATGATAAAGCCCATCCCCGCCTACAGCCGCGGGCGGATTCGGCAATTAGCAGTTTTACAAAAATGATAGCTAGTTGTTTGAATGAAGGCTACGCTATAAAATCATGAGAGATATAGAGAGGCCAGTCACGTCTCAGTTATTATTTCCCGCTACGAGGAAAATGAGATGATTCTGCATTTATTGATCATCTGTCTTATTCCCAGGCACTTTCCCATAGTTAGAGCTTATTTAATCATCATGAAAACCTCGTGAGAGAGGAATTGTTGGCATCCCCACTTTGTGGATGAGGGAACCAAGGCCAGGGGTTCTGGGAGCTTGCCCAAGTCTACCGAGCTAGCAGGGATTCCAAGCCAGTTCCTGAGGACCCATCTCCAGGCTCAGCTTCCATAGCTCACTCTTTCTAGTAGAGAAGTAACAGGGACCGTCCAAATTTAAATGCCACAGAGCTGTAAGAGATGGGAAAAGCTTTACTCAGTAGTGGGCTTAGATAGATTAGTATTTTGTGCTAGAGCTTATGAAAAAAATCACACACACACACACACAAAATGTGTCACATAATTATCCCAGGGAGCTCACTGCTGGAGAGATTTATGAAGAAAAGTAACTTTATACAATTAAAGGAGGGATTCTAGGAAAGTAAGGAAATCAAGTAAAGTATGCATATACAGGCTGTAATGTTAGTTACGAGGACTGTCCATTCTTGCTGCCTGTAGTATCTGAGGGAAGAAAAGATAGAGCCATGAAGGAGAGGAGGAGGAAAAAAAAGTTTGATTCCAGCTTTAAGCACTCTGTGAGGTCCAAGTGGGGCCCGTGTAAGACCGTGGATGCCCCAGTCTCATTTGAAAGCTGTGCCCTGTGCGACTGAGCAGAGCCCGGCCTTTGCTGGTGTTCAGGCCCACTACTTCCTGAGTAATGAAGGCCACCCAACAACCACTCTCAGCCTCAATTTCTTCTTCTGTAACCAGGAGAATATTACCACTCCTGGTGTCATTGTGAGGCTTTAAAGAGGTTCGATGCCTGTAATGATTCGGGGTGGAATGTCCCCAAATGCTCATGTGTTGAAAGCATGTCCCCAGTGCAACCATGTTCAGAGAGAAGTAGCTGAGCCAGGGCTCTAATCTCCTCAGTGGATAAACCCACCGAAGGGTTAATCACTTGAACGCATATACTGGGTGGTAACTTAGGAGGTGGGGCATGGCTGGAAGAGGTGGTGAGTGGGGTGTGGCCTTGGGGACTGTATCTGTCCCTGGTCACCTCCTGTCACTCTCTCTGCTTCTGGCTGCCACTGTGTCGCGCTCAGCTTTCTGCCACCACAACATGCTGTCCTGGTGTGTGGCTTGGAGTTGTCCGACTATGGACTGTACCTCTGAAAACATGACCCCAAATAAACCTTTCCTCCTCTAAGTTGTGCTTGGGTCACAGCAACAAGAAAAACTGATTAAAACGGTGCTTAAGGCGTTCCGGATAGTGCTGTTAACACAGCAGGAGGCTCAGTAAGCACAAGATGATGACGAAGAAGAAAGAGGGTGCAGAGGTCTGTGAGCTCACGGGTGGTCTAGGATGACTTCCTTCCATCAGCATGGTGCTGCAGCGTCAACACTTGCTTCCCAAGGGGTGCATGGGGACCAGAAGCAGAGGCACCCCCAGGAGATGTTAGCACCCTCTTCCTCACACCTGCTGAATCAGACCACCTCTCTGTGCAGTCATCAAGCCACCAATCAGAAAAGCCACCACTGGGGCTTGTGACGCTCAGGCCCTGAAGATTCCTACAGATCTGGTTCCAGAACCCCACGTCATTCACTACACCTTCATAGGAGAGAGGCGCTCACACAGAGCATGGTGTGCGATGTCACTCTGCTCAGGTTGAACACGCACAGCATCCTGGGTGTGCATCCTTGGGCAAATTTCCTAAATTCCCCGTGTGCGAGTTTCCCATCCTCAAAGACATGCTGTCCCCCATGGGGTTTTGAGGATCGAATGATAGTATGCATGCCACCACGTGTGCACCCCGAGTTTGGAGTCTGACGCACACTGAGCGCTCAACACCCATTGGATTTTTGTAGTTGTTGTTACTGTTATCATTTGTCTCCACAAAACTCAGACCTGGATCCATGGCAGCCCGCTCCTCTCTTGGCACACACGAGACCCCTTTTATTCCCACGGTAAATCTCAATTCTTAAAGACCAGTGGCACCTGCATTTACTGTTTCCTGGAGAGGCACTCATCTCCAAGGCCTCCAGTGGCCCCCTTTGCTGTGGAATCCAGTTCTCCTCGACTCTGGGGTTCTGAGTCATTCAGAGGCTGCAGTAGCGCCCCCCTCCCCCCCACCGGTCCCCCTGCACAAACCTTGCCTCTTGCAACACAAAGTCCAGGCTGGGCCTAAAAAGCCAGGCATTTTCCTCCATTAAAATCTGTAGGTGATGCCCAGAGAATTCCCTCTGGAGTGTGAGTTTGTCCCTGAACAACAAACTCGGTGTGTGCAATGATTTTTCTCCCTGTGCCCTTAGTGATAAATCTTCTTAAGGCTCAGCCTCTTAGTCCAGATGATATCTGCTTGGCCTGTGCACCATACCTGCAGTTCCAGCAGGGTTCCTGAGAGCTGCACACCTGCAGGCTCATCCAGGTCCCTCTGGATTAGAACCTGGCACCAGGCAACAGGGGCCTGCAACACCATCTGCTTTCTGGGTAGCAACGAAAACAACCAGCCATACGGAAAAGTCCAAGAGGGGAAGGAGACAGGGAGCGAAGGGAAGATAGAGATTCTGGATTCTTGACTGGAATGTGGTCAAAAAACAGCTTCCCTGCCTGGGACTAACGCTGCGTGTAAACAGTACTCCAGACACTGTGTCCAAGGCGGTCCTCTCAGCTGACACCAGAAAGGCACCTGTGGCCATCATGTTTTAGCAACAAGGCAGAGGGGTATGCCCTTGGCCACCAGTGCTCTCTCCCCTAAACCTCCCTCATGGACAGAGGTCACACCTGAGCTTCCTCAGACCCAAAAACAAGGCCTCCCACAGCATGTCCCAGCCAGCCACCTCCCCCTGTGCGTGATCACCTCTATCTGTAGTCAGCAACCTACCACTCAGAAAAGTCACCGATGGGGCTGTGACACCCAGGTCCTGAAGATTCCTACAGACAAAGCGATACAACATAGGATTGCAAGAACATGAAGATTTGTGGCACCCACACATGACACATTCAGAGTCATACTCACAGGCGCTCACACATCATGTATAGACACATACACACACACATACACACACACTCCAGGTGCACAGGCTGACCTGCTTGCCACAAAAGGATTCTCCATGAAGAACTCTGGGACTCCTGGAGTCCAGCTGGCAACTCAGGGTGAGCAAGTGAGGCTCTTGACGTCCAGTCCACTGGATGCGCGTCCCCTGATGGCCAGTACACACAGCAGCCCCCACGCGGGCCTTCAGGGCTCGGGGACTTGGGGGCCCCTCTGAGGAAGAGGGGTATGGACACTGGGCCTGGGGGCTGGGGTCTAGATGGTGTCAGCTTCTTTGGATGAGGTCACAGTGACCCCAAGTGGCCATTCCAGTAAGGCACCCCTTAAGGTCAATGTCACTTTTTGGGGTTGGGGTCAGGAAGGTAGGGCAGGGGCTGTGCAGGACCAAGCAGAAGAGGAGAGGAAGGGCTGGGGCTTCCTCAGACCTCACAAAGTTGGGACACAAGGGTGTGTTTTAGGCAGCTTTTCTGTCCCTGTGACAAGGACAGCTTAGAGGAGGAAAAGTTTATTGAGGCTCATGGTTTTAGGGGTTTTCAAAGGTTTCAGCCCACGGGGCCGCCTCCCAGGCAATAAACCTGGTGGTAGCAGTCGGGTACATGGGAGAGGGATGGGACTGTCACATTTTGGTAGCCTGACAAGGGAGGGCGAAAGGGGCCCACGGACATATGTAGTCCCCAAGACAGCAGTCCAATGACCCGCCACGCCCTACCTCAACCCAGCAGCACTGGAGACATGCTTTCAACACATGAGCTTTTGGGAGACATTTTAAATCCAAAATGTAAAGGGACATCTGTCACTTTCTGTGTTAAAAGCCTGGGGAAATGAGAAGCAAGAGAAAAGCCCGGCAAGGGGGGAGGGGCAGGGATGTTTCAGATCTGCCTTGTCTTCTCCAGAAGGAAGCACGTGTTCACACAAAGATCCCGAAGTGGCTGTTCCTACAGAACTGGGCCCAATGAGCCACATTCCTCATTAATTTCACCGGCAACAACAAAGTTCCATCTGAGAACCCCTCTGAGGATTGTTTTTCTGTTTAAATATGGGATTAAAGTCAGGACGGAGTTGATGGCTTCTCTGGATGCTTGAACATCATCCACACCCCACAAACCAAGGGGGTGTCCTCAGAAGTCTGACTCATTCAGGGAACCCCAAAGAAGCACCTTGTTATCCCAGGAGATGAGGGTGGGGAGCCAGGGAAAGGGAACTTAGCTCTCCACTTAACCAAAAAAGTAGACGACTGACTATCTGGTGTGTTTTCAGGGGTTCACAGAAGATTCTCTATCTCCAAATATCTCTCCAAATATCTATGAATCCTCTGGTCTTCAAATTTCACCACTGGGAAATTCCCCTGTGGTGGAACATCTCAGTGGGTCCTGGTCTTCATGACTAATTTTGCCGAGTCTGCCTCGGCACCTACTGTTCCCTTTGCCTGTGATGCCCTTCCCCCAGTCAAATGTCTGTGGATCCTTGGAACCTAGTCGAGACAGCCGCTCTTGGAAGTCTTCCAATACTCTCCCCCTCCACCACTGCCACCAGGCTGCTTCTGTGCTTTGTATATCCTTTCATTATGCTGCATCCTATAAAAAAAATTAGATTCTTTGGCCCAAAGACCTAAGGGTATGGTAAGGAGACTGACATCAAAACTAACAATGATCATATAAAATATAGTTGCTATCAAAACTGAGAGATCAACTGCGAGCTCCTAGGACACAGGGTCCTCAGTTTGTCCCTCTCTGTGAAGGTGAGTTTCCAGTGCACTTGAGCCAACCCAAGCCCTACTCCCTAATTTGGTGGACTTGAACTTCCCAAACACTTGGAGAAGGCTCAAGGGTTTAGAGATGGGAAGGACCCGTGTTTCTGCATGTCCACCTGGACCAACAGAGCCTGCAGGCAGCAAGGGTCTGCTCCGCCATGGTTTTGGCTGGGCAAGAAACAGCAGTGAGCGTTTCCTGGGCCTCCTCCTCCCCACCACGCTCCCCGCTAGCAGCAGCAATCGAGAAGGACAGGTCTCCTAAACGGCAGGAAGAGAGTCACTCTGCCCTCATTGACACCACGGTCCTTGCAGAGCAGGTGAGAATGCCCTCAAGCCCATTGCTCTCTTATCCCTGATTAACTGCTTGCTGACCAGCAGAGAATTCCATATTTTCTCCCCTCTACCTTTCCTAACTGTAGCTAGCTTTCAAGGTCCAGCTCAAGTTCATTTTCAGGGTACGTCCACCTCTAATGACCCCATACCCCTCCGAAGCAGCTCTTAGGACCAGATCACTCTCAAATTCCAATTCGCTTAGTCTGGTCCCCACTGCCAACCTGTAAGACTCTTAGGGACAGGGACCAGAAAGCACAGGGCACGTGAGTTCTAAACCTAGCTTTATCCTATACTAGATTTGTGACCTTGGTCAAGACATGGACTTTTCTCAGCCTAAATTTGCTTATGAGCAATACTGTCCCAGCAGAGCTGTGGGGGCATTAAATGAGGCAGCATGATATCTCCAACAAGCCACAATTATAACTGCACTCAAAAATTGTCCTTTTGCTGGGCATGGTGGTGCACGCCTGTAATCCTAGTACATGGGAGGCTGAGACAGAAAGATCGCAGGTTTTAGGCCAGCCTCAGCAACTTAGCAAAACCCTCAGCAACTTAGCAAAACCCTCAGCAGCTTAGTGAGACCCTGTTTCAAAATAAAAAATAAAATAGGGCTGGGGGTATAGCTCAGAGGTGGAATGCCCCTGAGTTCAATCCTCAGCACCCCCTAAAAAATTCTCCTTCACTTTTATCTCTTTCCTTCCCTCCCTTTCTTCTTCATTATTCTTCTAGGTTACCTGTTGTGTATAGCTCAGTGCTTGGCATATTACAGGTGCTTAATAAATTATTAATCACTTTTTCGGTACAGGTCACAGGTGCTATCCATCAATTGATGGTATCCCCAGCCCACGGCCTTGTGCCTGACACAAAGGGGGCCTCAATAATATTTGCCGAGTGAATGCATTGTGTCCTTTAGGGGTTCAGGGAAGAATAGGGGTTGTGAAAGAGTCGAGAATAGTGTCAAGAGCCAAGCTGAACAAAAGGGGTTCTAGAAGGGCTGGCCTTTGGTGGTGTCCTATGGGATGAGTTTTCCAAGCTATTGTTAAGCAAAGGAAAAGAGCTATTTATATGCTAGCACTTTCAGGAGTCAGGTGGAAAGGTAAAGGGAACATTGAGAGTGAGCTATGGGGGTTTTAAAAGTAAGAATTCCCTGGGAGTCCACAGAGTGCTGCTGATGGAGAAGGATGCCGGCTCTGCCTCAGATGCGCAGTTTCATTTCCAGCAGAACTTCATTTTACCTGCCAGCAAAGAAGCGACAACCCACTCGTAGCACAGGAAGAAAGCTGCTGAAAATCAAAGGAAACCAGCAGGCGCCAACCTATAAGGGAGTCTCACGTTCCCATCCCCTAGACAGAAAACCCAGGAAGAGAGTGCTTTAAATTCCACTCTGCCGTTTTGCGGAGAAGGGGCTGCTGTCGTAAATTATTGAACGTTTCATTTAAGCTTCATAAATAAGAAAGTCGGGTGAAAACGTTACATGTTACACCCGTCTGACAACATATAATTTCTGTCTCATTCCCTCGATCTGACACCCTTCGTCCACGTTGGAGAATTTCTACTTCATTATAGGCAATTGAAGGTCTCAATCAGTTGCCTGAGAAAAGTCATTTATGTCCCAAAGGTCCATTTATGTCCAACCTGGGACTCACGGAATGTATTGACGGAGGTAAATTTGGGCTTTGAGTGAACGGATGCAGGGGCGTTGACATCACCACACCACCTAGAGACGGGCACCCCCAGCCAGGACGAGTCCTCACAACACCCGACTTCCTAGATCACTAGCTTTCCTCGGAGCCCACAGGCTGAGCCCCCGCAACCCGACAGTGACAGGTGTACCCAGGACCCACCTGTGCCTGCCTGCAGTACTTTTTGTAACTGATAAGACCACTCACATCAAAGGACTCAAAATCCTGCAGTAGATCTCTGTGTTACATAATAATATTGGTGGCCATCATTATGGCCCAAGAACTGTATTTTATTTTCTTTTGTGTGCATGGTCCTAGGGATTGAACCCAGTGGGATTCTACCTCTGAGACACACCCCCAGTCTTTTTTTTTTTTTTTTTATTTTAAAACAGGGTCTCACTAAGTTGCAGCGGGCCTCACTAAGTTGCCGAGGCTGGCTGCGAACCTGTGATCCTCCCATCTCAGCCTCCCAAGTACTGAGATTCCAAGCATTGGCTCCAAGTGCTACATTTTAAACATCTCAATTCAATTCATTAATCCTCACAATGAGCCTCTGAGGTAGAACCTGCTATTCCCAATCTGTAGAAGCTGAGACATAACGGTGTTAAGCCATCAACATCATACATGTGGAGGGTGGCGGGGCCTGTATGTAATGTGGAGTGTGGCCGAAAGTCTGTCAGTCTTCAAACTTCACCTCCACTGTGAGGGCCAACACTTTAAAGAAACAACTGAGGTTAGGAACAGGATGAGCTGCTTCTGGAAGGGAAAAGGGGGGCTGATTGTACTGCCTGCCCAAACCGGACTTGGGTCTGCATTCCTTCAAACAAGAGTGGACAGTGAGACCAGGCCGACTGGACCATCCTCACCCGGGACCTGTCTACTCTGTGGCCTGCTGGACAAAAGCCAGGGGGTGGGAAGCCCCTGGGTCCCATGTGTCATTTGCCCTGGCTAAACCAAGCCACTTGTTAATGGAAGGGTATGCGAAGCCTCTCCTATCAGATTTGCATATCCTCAGGGACATGAGTGAAGTCACAGCTGTCCTGGGGAACAGGTGAGTCTGGGAGTCAGGGAGGCCTTCCCGTCCTCCTAAACACCCTGAAATCTGAGGCCAGAAGTCTAGGGATCAAAGTGTCTAACTGGTCACAGACTTACCCTGTGCCCGAGTTTCTCTTTATGAAAAGATGGTAGAGCAAATGGAAGATTGTTCTCTTGAAAATTCGTGTCTACCCTGAGCCTGCGGTCTTTAGAGACCTAAGGTCATGTTGGATGAGTGCAGATCCTAAACGTACTCTGACTTGCAATGCGACTGGTGTTATTCTAAGGAAAGAAGATGCCTACACCCAGAGAGCATGCCCCAGGACCCAGGCAGAGGGATGCCAGCACTGCCAACAACCGGCAGGGAGAGGCCAGGAAGGGTGCTCCCCAGAGCCTTCAGAGGGAGCACGGCCCTGCTGACTCCTTGCTGTCATGCTTCAGCTTGCAGGACTGTGGGAGAATAAATGTCTATAGTGTTAAGCCACTGTATGTAGCAATTTATAACAAGAGCCACCGGAAACGGATACAGAGGGAGGGAAGACCGCCCACTCCACCTTCCTTGCAAGGAAGTGACGAGCCTCCAAAATACATTCAATTCTGAGATGCACAAATATTGTATAAACACAGGGTAGCATTATAATAATCCATGGTTCTGGGCCCACACAAGGCTCCTCCAAAAGTCTACCAGAAGCACCCTGGGTGACCACTGGAGCCCCCCCAGGGGTGATGATTTGCTTTTGTTGCATTTTTCTATAATCCCAGTCTTAATAAATGAGGATGAGCCTGAGGCCCATTGTAGTAGACGGAATAATGGTTCCCAAAGATGCCCATATCCTAATCCCGAGCACTTGCACATCTGTCGCCTTACCTGGCAAAAGGGGCTTTGTGGGTGTGATTATATGAAAGATCTTGAGATGGGGAATTATCCTGTACTATCCAGATGGGCCCAGGGTGATTACAAGGGACCCTGTAAGATGGATGCAGGGAGCTCAGAGTCGGAGTGCATGTGGCGAATGGAAACCCACATCACAGAGAGAAAGAGATTTGATGATGCTAAGTTGTTGGCTTTGAAGAGTGACTAAGAGGCCAAGACTGCAGGCAGCCTCTACACGCTCAAAGAGGCAAAGAAATGGTTTCTCCCCAGAGCCTCCAGCAGCAATGGAGTCTCGCTGCACCATTTTGGGCTCCAGGCCTCCTGGACTGGAAGATCATACGTTTGTATGGTTGGAAGTCACTCAACTGTGGCGATTTGTCACAGCATCAACAGGAAATGAATACACCAGTCAACCCAATGGAAAGGAATATGGAAGAAGAGGGAGGGAGAGACCTCAGAGAATCCCAGATATTTTGGGAGCCTGTCAGTGACTCTTTGTAATGAACCCCACAAGGATTTCCTGAGACACGTATGCCTTTGAGTTGGGCAGGTTTTGCATTTCCTCCAGCCTCCTGCAAGGCATTCTAAAATAGGATCTTAGCTCTAAGTACTCTAGGCCTGAGTTTCTGAGCTTGGTAGGAAGCTCACAGCAACTGGCTTCTGCATGCCACTGCTTTAAAGGCCTGGCATCCCTGTGTTCAAAGAAAAAGTCCCTTTTCTGTTGCTGTCTGGAAAGGGCCCAGGAGTTCCCTTAGGACCTCAGCTCCTATCTATAAAAAGTGCAGTGCAAGCTGGGCATAGTGGCACATGCCTGTCATTCCAGTACTTGGGAGGCTAAGATAGGAGGATTCCAGGTGTGAGGCCAGCCTCGGCAACTTAGTGAGACCTTGTTTCAAAATTTAAAAAATAAGTGGGCTGGGGGCATAGCTCAGGGATAGAATTTCTCTAGGTTCAATCCCCAGTACCAGAAAAAAAAAAAAAAAGTGTGGTTCTCATATACGAGGTTCAAGAAATGATTGAAAGGCCCACGTTCCCACTGTCCCTCTCAATTACTTACTCCCCCAGCTTACAATTTAAGCAAGAAACCCCTTTACTGATTCTAGCCAACCGGAGACTGTAAGCCCACAGGAAGACCTCTCACAGGTGACCACATTTTTGAAGGTCACTGACAAGGTCAGCCTCACTTCCTTTCCGAGACCTCGTCCTGGCAAGTTCATCTTACTGACTTGGTGTGGATTTCCTAAGTCATGAAATTGGGAGTTCCTGATAGGTAAATTTAGGAGCAGACTCAAGGAGTGCTAAGCATAAGATCTGAAGAGGAGAATAAGACTGTCTTCCCTCCTTCCGGCCTCCCCCATCCCGATACACATATACTAATGTTTGTTTCTGCATCTACTGATAGGTCTGGTACCTGGAACCGAGTATGGCGTTGGAATATCTGCT
This sequence comes from Graphiurus murinus, assembly GCA_004027655.1. NCBI lineage: Eukaryota > Metazoa > Chordata > Mammalia > Rodentia > Gliridae > Graphiurus > Graphiurus murinus. The sequence continues at coordinate 6,730 of PVLC010012232.1, read as the reverse complement.
GTCATGAACTCAAAACAAAGTGTGCCGGCCACCATGAACGCCAGGACTGGTGAGTGGGAAGATTTCTGGGTTAGCCTGTAAGCCTGAGATATCTACATTAGCCTGTACGCCTTCTGCCAGGATCTCTCAGAAGGCGACTGCCCCCAGGGCCCTGTGACACCTGTCAACCTAATGACAACATCCAGCTTATGCCTAAGCTCTGACATTTAATGGGTAGGATGAATCCCTGCCTCTCCCATAGATCTGTGCTTGGTCTTCCAGATGTGAAGGTCCACCCACAGCTGTGCAGAGCAGAGACAGAAAATCCCAAATAGGTTTGATCGATAGCAGGTGCTATTTCTTCCTAGACTGTCCCATAGCAGACAGAATGGGGCGGCCTCCATCTGCACCACAGAAGCCCACAAAGGCCACTGGAAGGATGGTCTAGACTTGGAAGCAGCTATAAGTCCAAGGGCAGTGGAAAAATCCACTTGAGACCTTTGCTGCTCTGGAGCCAACAGTTTTGCTTCTAAATCCTGAGTAAATTTCAAAGTCCCCGCAGTAGCTTAGATACGAAGCAGCCTGGGCTGGGCTGGGGATTTGGGACAATCCTTGTCCCCAAGGCTCAGTCTAGCATAGACAACCTCAGTCAGTGGAGAAGCACATGGACAAGGGTCTCCAGGCGTCCTCAAATCTCGTTACCTGTACACCTGTGTACATGCGATGAGTATACCTATGTAGGATATGCGCCTATGCACATCCAAAATCACCTCGGGAGCAGGAAGGGGAGGAGGCCAAGGAAACCACTTTTGCCAGGAATGGAGTAATCTCTTGTGGTGGATCCTGTTGGCCCTGGTCAGCTTACTGAAAAAAGGCAGAGTGAGAATTAATACGAGGAGCTTAAAAATCAGCAGCCAGCTCTGTCTCAGAGGTGGATGGATTCCAGTGGTGTCGGAGCTAATAATGCCTTTCTGCAGATTGTCCATCTGTTTGCCAAGCTGCTAGCCATCGTTCAAAGAGAAGTTGCTTATCAAAATGGGATGTAAGTGTCAGCGATGACAAGCTAGTGCCCACAGTCAGCAGGCAGGCCTGCCGATAGCGTGGGAAGGCACGGGGTGGTCCAATCAATACTGACAAGCCGCTGCTGTTGATCCACAGAGCTCGACAGTCCCAGAGACCTCATGGTGACGGCCTCCTCAGAGAACTCCATCTCCCTCATCTGGACCAAGGCCGCCGGTCCTATTGACCACTACCGAATTACCTTTACCCCATCCTCCGGGATGGCCTCCGAAGTCACCGTTCCCAAGGAGAGGAACTCGTATATACTGACAGATCTAGAGCCTGGGGCAGAGTACATCATCTCCATCACCGCGGAGAGGGGCCGGCAGCAGAGCCTGGAGGCCACGGTGGACGCCTTCACAGGTACCAGGTGGTGGAAATCCCAGCCACAGTCAGGGATCAGAAGGTCTTGGTGCTCCAGGCGTGGTGGCACACGCTTGTAATACCAGGACTTGGGAGGCTGAGACAGGAGGATTGCAGGTTCAAGGCCAGCCTCGGCAATTTAGCTAGGCTCTCAGCAACTTAGTGAGACCCTGTTTCCAAATAAGAAATAAAATTCGGGCTGGGGGTGTACCTTGGAGGTAGAATGCCTCTGGGTTCAATCCCCAGTACCAAAAAAAAAAAAAGAGGAAGAAGGAGGTTGTAATGCAAGAAGGCCATCCAAAAAGAGATGGGTAGAAAAAGAATAGGTAGAGGGAAACTGAATATGTATGTCAGAGGGAATGATTAGAAGGGGGGAGATGAGCAAGAATGCCACATGCCTGAAAATGTGTGTCTGGTTTCCTATTAGCTTGGACATAGTAGTTGATTCTGTTCATCTCTCCCTACCTGCACTAAATCAAGGGGCATTCTGAGGATATGTGGGATCATGTTAAATTCTTTCCAGGATGGTGGTTTTAGATCCTGGATCAGTATTGTGAATAACTCATGGAAATATTTCTGTTTTTCTATCAGAATTCACATTTCAGCATATGGCTTGACAAAAGCAGAGTGGACAGGACTGGAGTGTGGGGAGGGAGGTGGACGCTCTGGGCCAGCAGGTGAAGTTGTAGCCCTTATCGGCAAGGAGAGCAGACTCTTTGGGTCAAGCAGTTCTTCCAGTTCTTCCGGCCTAGCGGCCTGCACCCCCCCTCCATCTTCTTTGATTCAGAACCCCCCATCTTCTGTGCTTCAGAACCTCCCATCTTCTTTGATCCAGAACCCTCTCTCTTCTGTGCTTCACAGGCTTCCGCCCCATCTCCCATTTGCACTTTTCTCACGTGACCTCCTCCAGCGTCAACATCACCTGGAGTGACCCGTCTCCCCCGGCAGACAGACTCATTCTAAACTACAGCCCCCGGGATGACGAGGAAGAGATGATAGAGGTCTCTTTGGATGCCACCAAGAGGCATACTGTCCTGATGGGCCTGCAGCCTGCCACTGAGTATATCGTGAACCTGGTGGCCGTCCATGGCACTGTGACATCTGAGCCCATCACGGGCTCCATCACCACAGGTGAGGCTAGGAGATTCGAGAGTGGTGGGTGGAAGGGGTTCTCAGTAGCCTTTGACAATCCAAGGGAAACACCCAAGCAGTCGAGGAAGGATTGCTTCTGTGACTGAAGAGAGTCTCAGCTCCTTCTTCTGTGTCACACAAGATGGGAAACTCCCATTTGGAAGGTGGCACAAACCCATTATCTTGAGAAATCAAGGCTTGAATGCAGTGGTCTACAGATTGACCAGCCTAACTGAGAGCCCTGGGGAAAGCTAGTCTCCAAAAGGAACCCCGCTACAGGGAAGAGATGCTTGTTCCTATTCTCGAGAGCCTTCTCTTGACTGCCCAACAAGGTCACCGATACAAATGACTCTTCCTCACAGCCACGCAGAACTATCCTGCAACCATGTAGTGACCTGACACTCAGAGAATGGGGCTGGCTTGCCCGTTGTTTGGAAAACATAGGCACTCTGAGATTAATTGGACAGTTTCCATCTCATCATTCCCCAACACAATCCCAACTAAGAGATGTATGTGGGTAAGAACACGTGTACTCTGGTGGCTTCCTACATAATGACGAGAACCCACAAATTGGACAAGGGGATTAAACACTTGGCTGGTTCAACCCTGTGATTCCTTGGCAGTCAAAAAAAAGTATACAGCATAAATGAAATACAATTTAGAAAAGTGGATTTGTTCTGGACTTGTGCTCTGAAATCTTTCTACAGTCAATAGGCAATTTTTCCAAATTGAACCAAAGGTGGCTGCTTAAAAAAAAAGAAAAAGAAAAAGAAAAGAGATAGCATAATTGGGTTTTTCCAAGAAAAGTTTCCCCCAAAGGAAGTAACTATGTTTTTTCCCCATTCAAAACAAAGCATATGGACATAAAAGAAAGTTTCTAGTTGGCCTTCAGAAGGAAATATTCACTCACTGCACTTGCCAGCATGGCTCTGTGTTGCTAAGATGTTCATGCACATGGCTTTGGCCACCCCTACAAGATTTCAGGTAAGACATCAGCCTGACCACAGCTGTAAGGCTGCCCCATTAGACAGTAGGAGTAGGGCCTTGTCTGCCTCTAGTACACATTGGTTCTTGGTCAACATAAAACTAGGGATAGAATTCCTTTTTCACACTGTGCTTTCTGTCTCTTTCCCACAACCACTTGACTCTCCTATAGGAATTGATCCCCCCAAAGACATCACAATCAGCAATGTGACCAAGGACTCGGTGGTGGTCTCCTGGAGCCCTCCCGTGGCATCTTTTGACTACTACCGAGTATCATATAGACCCACCCAAGGTAAGAACGTGATTCAATTTCCCAAAGATCAATGGGATTTGGAACTGGATGGAGATCATTATAGGGAAACTATCTTATGCCAAAGGACATAACCGCTGCCTGCCTTCTCCCTCCTGTCTGTGGCACAGTCCCTCAGGATGAAAATGTGGCGGTGAGGAGCAGCCCAGAAATTCTGTGCTCACTGACTCCTCCCAAAATAAGCTGGAATACAATTCGCCCTGAAATCAGGCCCTTCCCCAGCAGAGGAGGCTGGTCATCATGATCTAAACTGTAGGATGAGGAACAGAGAGTCTGCAAAGGATCTACCAAGAGCCAGGGCCCTGTGCTCTTTCCTGAGACAGTAAAGTCCAACACCAGAACCTGGGGAATGGCTAAAGACCCAACAGGGCCAGATGGAGCCTTGGAGCCGTGATGTGATCCTACTTCTGCTGCTCCAGCCAAGCTATGAGTCAGAGGAAGCGGGCCCAGCCCCTCTTGCAGCCTTGCAGCCTGCCAGCTCTTGCTGGTGTGTGTGTGTGGCACTGTTAATGAGGTGGAAGGCATGCTTGCCTCCAGCGAGGGGCGAGACAGCTTCCTAGGCTACCCTCTCTCTGGGCTGCAAAAACCACTTTTTGCAGCTGTGCGCACCATACTGCCTTAATGTAATTGCCTCAGAGGAGGCCACCTTGGTAGAAAACTGCCTCCCAAATAGTTCTTTTTCTTTGCTTCAAGAAGTCCATAAAATGAAGGGGTGGGGCCAGCATGCCAGGTCTCTTCAAACTCCCACCTCCCCAGCTCAGGAACTACTTATCCTGTCTTCTCCCTGAGTCCTGGGTCCTGCATCCATCTGCGTTGCACACCAGTGTCCCACATAAGACTCTGCCGTCAATCGTATCGATGAGAAAGTCACAGAACTTTAAGGGTCGATTCCTCTCTTCCACAGTAGGGAGGCTGGACAGCTCAGTGGTGCCCAACACTGTGACAGAATTCACCATCACCAGGCTGCACCCAGCGACTGAATACGAAATCAGCCTCAACAGTGTGCGGGGCAGGGAGGAGAGCGAGCGCATCTGCACTCTGGTGCACACAGGTAGGCACGTCTTCCTGTGGGATGCTGGCTGAGGACCTGCAACCAGCAGCACAGGCAAAGAGTGAAGCTCCTCCAGCCCATACAGAGGACGCTAGTTCTCAGGTTGGAGATTCCCTTCCTCTACTTCCTACAACTCACAGTGTCATGCAGGGCGATTTGTGATTTCTCTTGCTATTGACAGTCCTGGATGATGACAGGAGTGTAGAGAATCACCCTCTAGGAGTCTTGCTGGTTTAGATTAGAAATCTTCTCATGGGTCTGATATGATGGAAGTAAGTTTCACAACATCTGAATTTCAGAGATCAAAAGAGTTGTTATTTCCAGTAACATAAAATTGTGGGGTCATAAGATTCTTAATCAGGTATAGCCAGAAACCATCAAGTAGCCCATTTTCTCTTGCTTTATGCGTCAGGAGGGGACATCAGAGTGGCCAGAACTCCCCCACTTGCAATGGTGGTGGAGGGGATGCGCCGCATGGCATCCCAGGCCACCTGCAGGAGCACCGTGTGGTCTGTGTTCTCTGAATGCAGTGGATCCAGGTGTCTGCTGCATCCACAATCAGCTCCTGCAGGGAGCCAGAGGAAGGGAGCATCCAGCTGGCAATGTGGGAAAGTGGGGAAGGGGAGCCCCAATCCCATCTTCTTTTGAAAAACAAATCCCTTGGATGAGCCTGAGGACAGGGCTCCTTTAACAGGTTTGCTGGCCCTTCTTCTCTGACAGCTCAGATCATGTACCATGCAGAGTTAGTAAAGCTTTGCTATAGACATCGCTAGAAGGCACAGCCAACGTTTTCTTTCCTCAACCTCTAGACCACACCTCCTAGTGAAGCCTCCAGCCTGCCTCCTTAAGAGAACACCTGGATTCCCTGAGGTTGCTTTTATCCCTGGAGAGTGGTATTTTCCGAAGGAGGAAAACGTGCCTTGGAATTCCTCACAGCTTTTATAAACATCCTCACAAGCTCAGAAACAGCATCTCTTTTCTGGCAATAGCCAAAAAAAAAAAAATTCTTTCACAAACATTCAAAATTATTCTTATGAACACAGCATAGGATAGTCTAATCTTTCCTAGTCTCTGTCCAGGTCTATGACTACAGATAACACAGAAATGTTTAATTCCATCTTGCCCTAACCCTCAGATTAACTGTGATCATTAAAGTATTTGCTCAATAGATGTTGACCAGGTAATGTCCAGTAAGTCAGAGGAAACCCCCTTCCCACCTTCCTAGAAGCCCTTGAAAATTACATTGAAGAAGTTAGACATTTTCTCATTGTAAGCAATAAGTTGAATTTCAAGAACCTCCTACTGTCAACCAGGGAAAGAATAATAACTCAGGTCAAAAACTCATTGCTTAAATTTTGGGCCATAGGCAACGTATCTCTAAAGCAGATATTCAACCTGAACTGTGCACCAACCTAAACTTCACTCCTTCAAGCTTAGACTTAGCTATTTTGGCAACTTCCAATAACTAGGTCATCCTCAGAAGTATCTTAGTTTGTGCTATTTGTTATTGTTATAACTTAAGGGCTATTCTTACAACTTTTAGAAATGACTGCTCCTTCAGGGTATCATGCTTATCTCAGAGAAATCAAGCCAACTGCAGTCTAACAAGGGTTGCATTTGAAGAACCCTTCAAATCCATAGATCAAATTCAAAACTTTAAATTATATAAATATTTTCTGGTTGTTACTTTGGGATGAGAGACATAGGCAAGCAAAATAAATTCAAAAATTTGAATTAGAAAATAGGGGTAGATGAACAGCAGATCGTGGTTCCCCAAAGTAAACTGTATGAGGCTTAGATTGAGAAAATACCTTAACTGCTGTAATATCCATTTCTTTTTTTTTTTTTTTTTT